>VDFB02105886.1:0-16448 GCA_007258455.2 Sequoia sempervirens
TTTCACTCATTTGGTTAAAAATAACTTGCATTATCACTCATTGGTTTAAAATTGATCTTGCATCTATTTTCTTTCTCACATATTGCTTTTGGGATTAAAAGGAACAAGTGTTTGCATTGTCTTTTCACAAATTTGGATTTTGGAGTTAAAATGAACCCCATGTGAGTGTGAGAAAAAAGTGTTTTATGTATGCACTCCCCTTGCGCTTCGTACAATCTTGGGTGGTAAAAAACATCTTTGTCTTGATTTTGTTACCTTTAGAGGGGTCTACCTCAAAAGAGGGAACAACTTCAACCTATTTTTTGCTTGGGCCAGTATATAAAAGGATAAGACTTAACTGTCAAGTCCTCATGGTGATTTTTTCCCTTGTCATATAGTGTCACTTGAAACAGGGTACCTACCTTTTATTTTAAAGGTATAAGAGCCCCTAGTAGAGTGATTAAATCCTTAAGTGAATTGTTGGATGCTTTCGGGGAGCCATGTCCCCAAGTATTCACTAAAAACCTTGTAGTGGCCAAAATCCCTTTCACTTGCTATCGTAGGAATGGTCATTCTAAAGCCACCTCAGGTCTTCACTAACCATTATATATAGATACATGAATTCATCCTTGTGGGGAATTGAGACTTGGTCAGCCCGAGAAGTGAGTGTCATGTAAGGGGGAGCCAATTCCACCAAGTCTCTAGCTTTCTACCTTGTTTGAGTGGTTAGAGAAATCCAAGTGGGGATCTAGCAGGTGGTATTTGTTGAGAAGTCATAGGTTGCAAATTATGTTTTCAAGTGTTTTTTACAAATTTCAACATTCAAACCAAACCATAAGTAAGTGTTTTCAGAGTGTTTGTAGTGTTTTCCAAAGCCAAATTTCACATTTTCATCTCAATCTTGACAAATTCAACCAAAATCCAAACAAGTACACTATGAATTGCAACCAACTATCCTAAACCACAATCACAATGGCTATGAACCACAATTGAAAATTTGAGTTGTAACTACCAATTCTATAAACCACAATTGACTATCTTGAGCCGCAACTGTAATTGGAAACAACACAATTTCCTGAGACCAAAACTGAAAAAATACTTCTCTCTGATCAATCTTGAGCATAACTAGAGTATTAACCTATAGACTTGCAAACCTACCATTCAACATTTGGTCAATTAGTTACCATTGCATACCTTGCATCCATCATAGAGAAATCATTGGTTTACCTTTTAGCTTGCATAGACCTTGGTAGAAATCTTAGAAAGATTAAAATTAGACCATAGAGACTAAATTAAAGTTTCCTTGAGTTCAACATCCCCCATCATTTTAGTCTCTTGTCACTGAGGTTGTCCCTCAACTCCCAAGGCTAGTTTGAAGGTCACCTTTGTCAAAATTTGTCACTTAGTCACCATTACCATTAAAGTCTTGGCAACATATTGGCATATTTGGTCCTATTGGTTTAGTTGAGCAACCTTACATTTGGTTTCCTCATAAGGTAGTTTATATTCATACCTTTAGTCTCATTTCTAGTTCATTTCCATTACACTTGCATTTTACTTGTATTAGCATTACCACACTTAACCTCATTATGACACTTACATTTGAGATATTGAAAATTTGTCACCTTGAATCCATAGTTGGTTATCATCTTTAGGCATATTATACCTCAAAAAATCCAAAAAAAATAGTTGCATAACCTTGGTTTTAGCCACACCCTGGTCATCCTTAGATATAGTCTTTGCATAGTCACACAATATCACAAACATTACCTCTTTCAAGTCTTACATAATAAAAACTAGGTTGCAAATGAAACAAAAAGATGTGATTGCTTTCCCAATAGACAAGGACTTTATCAACTCATTTGCAAGTTCCTCAAAAGGGTCACCCAAATCATATAAATCACTATTTAAAAAAATTCACTAGAGACCAAAAGGGACATGTTATGGTGTTATACGTAGAGGCTACCTCACAAGATCTTGAATTTTCCTCCTTTATAGATGAATACTTGGAACATGTCCCCCAACACTACCTAGCAAAACTCTTGATAGAAGGTGCCACACTACCCCCTAGTTTTGACATAAGTACCATACAATCAACATCCACACCTAAGAACCAAACTCAAGAGAACAACACATCCATTCCACAAGTGAACACTTCAATTCCACAAGTAGAAAAATCCATTCCAATAGGAGGAACCACACTAGATGAAACTAAAATCCACACCTCTTTATGTGTCACAAAAATCTTGACACAAGGCACAACATTTATATAGGAGCTTCATCATCAAACTCATTTGGCATACAAGACACTAGTAAATTGTCCTAAAATTGTCCTTAACACTACAATGGTTGTACCAAACACACAAGGAAACCTACATGGTCACACCTTTACAAGCTCATCTAATGCATTCCATAACATACACATTCCAACCCAAAACATACCAACCCAAAGTATGACATATGCATCCCATTTACAAAACCAAAATCTTTCTTACACCTACACATTAAACCAAAATCTGTCACACAGTGTTGGATTGCAACATGGCCATATAGACCCAAACAATACAAAAGTGGATGTCTTGCAAACACAAGTGATATCCCTTCAACAAAAAATGGAAAACATGCAAATGACAACCAAAAAGGCATGCAAAACACAAGACTTATGTTCATTTCCCTTTGACAGAAATTTACGCATGCCACCCTTCCCACATGTATATGTTATACCAAATTTTCCAAATTACAATGGGAGGCATAAACCTATTGAACACATAAGGGAATTTACCACACATTGTATAGACATCGAATTTGAGCCTACATATCTCATGAGACTTTTTCCACAAAGCCTTATTGGCATAACACTTGAATGGTTTTCTAAACTTCCTAGTAGCATAAGAACATGGGGTGATCTAACTATAAATTTCATTGAACACTTCACCTTTAACATCGACAATGAAATATCAATAGCCACTTTATGTCACACTACACAAGAGGAAGGATAAAAAGTTATCACCTTCTTCCAATGGTGGCAAAGCTTAGCTAGTCGATGTCTAGTTGAGATACTTGAAAAACAAAAGGTCACTATTTCCCTAGAAAAGATCAACTCAAAATTTGGAAGAAAACAAAGAGTATAATGTTGCACATCATTTTTTGACCTAGTGGAAAAATGAATTATCATTGAAAAGAATCTCATTGAAAAAGGTGAACTCAAAATGAAAAACAAGAACACAAGCAACCAAAACATCCCAAGCGACAAGAAAAAATATTGGTCCTGAAATAAGAATGCCACCAATGATGGATTTGTCAATGATAAGACCATACATGTAGGTCCTATTATTTCACTTAGAGGCCCTAATACATCAAACAACATATCAAGAGTTTCCGACCAAACTACCAATGCTATCCAAAACACACAACAACCAAGAACACAAAGGAATTTTCCAAAATGACAATACACCCCACTTGGTAAACCAATTGAGTAAATATTTAAAAAAATCCTATAGAATAATGTAATACAACTTCATGAGCCCAAACAATATGATCCTGGATAGTTCAAACCCTCTTGGTGGGATGACAATGCTTTTTGTGACTATCACTCAACTAATGGACATAACCTTTCACAATGTTGACAATTGAAGAAAATTATATAGGACCTTGTGGAAAATGGTACTATTGAGGTTAATGGAAAAACACAACATACTTCAAACAATGACCATAAAGTCTTTTTCAATCTGTTACATGACCATGGGAAAATAAAAGCCCCCAATATAGGCAATAAGACCAATAATAACTCAGCCAATTACACCAATGTCAAATATGACTATGGACATTCCACTATCATAAATCACATTCAAGCTACCAATGAACATGATAATACCATCACCATTAAGAAAAATCCTAAATGTGTTGTCAATACTCGTCATACCAAAATAACCATCCAAGGTCCTCCTCCAAAATAACAATAGACACTGAAAGCCCAATATAACCTCCTTGACCAATTAGGGAAGACTCCAACATAAATTTCTATCCTCGAATTGTTGGGAATATCTCCTAACCATAGCACCATCTTAGAAAATTCCTTGCAAAACATGACCATACCTACTAATCTTGATGTCAATCATTTTGAAGAAATGGTTGGATACTTAACCAATTCCCACCACACTACCTTTTCTAAACAAGATTACTCCACGGAAAAGCTAAATCATAATGACCCTAAGCTACATCTTGAGTTCCTTATCCATAAAGCCAAAGTCATATGAGTCTTGGTAGACAGAGGAGCAAGGTTAAATATTTGCAATTTAAAATTGGTTAAGGCATTAGGTTTTTTGGAGGCATGTGTAGACACTACTAAAGGCATTGTTATCAAGGAATACACCGATGAAGAAAGAAAATCTAAAGGAATCATAACACTTCCTATTCAAGTCGGACCCATGATCATGGAGACAAATTTCCAAGTATTGGACCTTGAATTACCATACAACCTTCTCCTAGGCTAACCATGGATTCATTCCATGAAGGATTTTCCATCCACATACCATCAATGCCTCAAATTCCTATACAATGGCACTAAAATCACAATAGTTGGCAATTGATCAGAGGGTCAGGGACTTTGAAAGAAACACAAAGTTCTCAAGGTTTGCAAGACACAATCTCAACCACTCTTCCAGGCACTCTGATGGAGACAAACCTCAATAATGCACCAAATGACTTATTTGCCTTCCTTATGGACCCAAACCCTAGGAACACTCTTAAGAGACCCAAAAAACTTGTTTTGAATGATTTCAAAGCCCAACCCTTTGACTTAGACACAAAACCAATTTTCACCTTAACTAGGCTACTAGCCCAACTAGGCCTCTAGCGAAGGATTTTTGACTTTGCACTCAAACTTTCCAAAGGAACCTCCAATATAATGACTATTTCAAGTGTGGTTTGTGATGAAAAACAACATATCCAAACCTTGATATCACTTGCTTCAGACAAACCCTTCCAAAATCTGTTGTCTCCTCAAAAACTAGGCCTAATTAGCCCACTTTTCCAAAGCAACCCCCCTCTAAACTTATCCCCTGACCATGAAACTTTCAACAGTCCCTTAAAATGACTCAAAACCAAGGATTCCAAGTTTTTAGGCTTCTATGACACCTCTAACATGCTCAAACACAAAACCCTCCTTAACTTGCCTCAAAAACTAGGGCTTCTTGGATCTTGGCCTTCCAAACACTTCCAAATCCCTCTCTTTGACTTTTCACCATTAGATCAACATAATAAATCAATCCAAACTCAAAAAATTTCCCCTTATTAAGGCAGATCTCCTGCTGCTATACCTTAGCCCCCATCCTCATGCACTTTGCATTGTCCAATCTTGGTGTACACCTTAATATTCCTCTTTCCCGCACATTAGTTTGTCAAATATATATGATACATGTTAGGAATGATCCATTTCACAGGTCACAGCAGCATTTTACCTTGAAATGGATCAATCATCCATGAAAAACCTCAAAATTAGTGAAAAATCTGCACTTTCTTGAGGACAGTCAGAAATAATATACAAAGAATTGATTGTTGTTGCTTTCAGGACATTCAAATGACTTCAAAACAATGTTGATACAAGTCCCTAAACCATCCTACTAAACAAATCTTCAATAGAAATCAATAAAACATCAAAAGAGCACAAGAAAAATGCAAGAAATTGCTATTTTTTTGCTTTTTCCTGTAGCAGTCCATACAAAATCCATACCAGCAACCCAAACCTCCATAAAAATGACTTCTATGGCCTTGAATAACCTTTCCCCAACTTCTCAAACCGTTTTGGATTGATTAGTTTACATTAAAGTGATTAAAACATCAAAAAACTACTTTCCCGCCCAATGTTGGAATTCAAAAATTTGAATTTCCAATTTACAATTTATTAAACTCTACTATCCAAAAACTATTGGATCCTTACTATCCAATCTTATTTGAAAAAATTAAATCATAATAAACCTACCTAACCTCCTAGAACATTATTTTTCCATTTACAAAGCATTTTGGTCCTAGGATCCTTATTAGGAACCTTAGGACTTTTGACCTCTTTAATGTGTTCACCCATTCCAAAGGCCATTATAGGCTCCAAGATATCATAATTGATGCTTTGAGGTGATTGATAGGTCTTCAAGACCCCTACATTCTCCTGTCTCTTGAAGAGTTCCTTGAAGAGCTTGGGTGCTCCTGCACCATTCTCCCCAAGAAAGAAAGAGTTCTTGCCCCAAGAAGCATCCAACTTGCTGCCACCAAAAGACCCCTTACTCTCATATGTTTTCATCTTCACATGACAGGGCATGTAATCTCCCAAAGTCACTATCTTCCTCTTCTTCCAGTCTGCACTCATGTCATTCATCATGTTACTATCAAAAATCTGTTTTGTTTGTCCTTTTTGCTGCTTGATAACAACCTATCCTTGTACCCTGTTTCTGCCTTTATTCCACTAATTTCCTTGTGAAAGAACACCACTCCTATTACCCTCAACAATAGGGCATTCAATACTCCCAATCTTAATACTATCCAAGTCCCAAATATTCTGATTTTTAGGACTGTACTCTTCATATATCTGCTGCAACTCATCATTCCTCTTCCAACCAGTATCTTCCCCTGTCTTACCTATCTTACCCTGCTTATTCACCTGCATAAGTTTCTCAAAACAGATCATAAAACTTTCATTTGACTGCTCCAAAGGCAAAGGCACTAATTTATATCTAACATCTCCTTTATGCACCAAATATGTATTATGGAATCCATCATGCAATGTCCTTCTAGCATACTGCCATGGTCTCCCCAAGATGATATGACCACAAGTCATTGGAATGCCATCACAAAGTACTCTATCATGATATGATCCAATTGAGAAATCTACATAAGCCCTCTTACAAATCTCTACATGTTGTCCTTGAGTTACCCAAGTGGCCTTGTAGGGAGTAGGATGATCAAATGTTTCAATCCCCAACTTGGTTATCATATCAAGTGAAACTAAATTGCTATGTGACCCTGAATCTATGAGCAATCTGCAGATCTTACCATGACTGAGACAATTTGTTTTAAAGATAGTTACCTTTGGCTCTTGATGAAGTCTTTCTCCTTGCTTGACCATAAGAAATTCACCATCAGTCACAGGGTTTGCCATGAATGTTTTTGACTCCTCCTTCTTGTCTTCTTCTTCTTGTACCAAGTTAGCTCTCCTTTCTCTGCCCCTATCAGCTTGTTCCCATTTAGGACACTTGAAGGAAGGATTCCCTGGTTCATTGCAATTGAAACATCTACCTGTGAATGGTCCTCTACCTTGTCCAAATTTGCCTCCTCCTCTAGGAGTGTATCCACCTCTTTGATCAGAAAATACCTCTTTACCTTTGTCTTTGCTGCTCTTGTCATTGCTACCTTGTCCTTATTCTCTATTACCTCTGCCCCTATTTGAACTACCTCCTCTTCCACCATTGCTTGATCTTTCTTGCTTCCTCTTCACCTTTTCTTCTGCTCTAATGGCCAACTGAAAACATTCTCCTAATGTCCTTGGCAATTGCAAACCAATCTCATCTTGTAGATTATACCTCAAGCCATTGATATACCTGGCTATTTTCTCATCCTCTTTCTCATAACCTCCTCTAATACTAAGCTTGTGAAATTGCTCAGTATAGGACATCACATCCATGTCCTTTTTTCTTAAATTCTGCCTCATCCTCTTCACATGAATTGTATTATCAGATGGTAGGAATTGCTCCTTGACCAAACTCTTCATCCTAGCCCATGTAGAGACCTTTTCCAATCCTCTAGCCATCCTATCATTCTGAAAACTAGTCCACCATGTCAATGTTGTGCCTCTCAACTTGGTTTTGGCAAACTTAACCTTCCTCTCTTCATCCATCTCCTCAAACTCAAAATAGTTTTCTAAGGCATCAAGCCATCCCAACACCTCTTCACTATCCATCTTCCCTTGATAGATAGGCAAGTCTATGTGACTCTTTCCTCCATGACCTTGTACTGCCTTCAACAATCTCAGTAGCCTCCTTTCCTCAGGGTCCTCTGTCTCATCTGCTTGTTGTTCCTGATTTACCCTCGCATGCTCTTCACCTTCATCATTGTCTTCTTGGTCTTCTTGGTCTTCTCTCCTCCTACTCCTCTCAAGGTTATTTATCCTTGCTTGCATGGTCTCTCTCTCCCTTCTCCATTGCATTTCCTCTCTTGCTGCTTCTTGTTCCCTTCTTTCTCTTCTCTCCCTTTCCAAGATTTCCTTCAACTCTTCCAACTCTCTTGCCAATTGATTTTTTGGTGCCATTTTTGTTTCTTCAATCCCTAAAGGACCTACTCACTACTCTGATACCACTCTGATGTAGAGGGTCAGGGATTTTGAAAGAAACACCAAGTTACAAGACTAACAATGATTCACTCTCAACCTTTCAACTAGGCACCAACATGGAGATAAGGCCTCAACTTTGCATTCATGACTTATTTGCCTTCCTTATGGACCCAAACCCTAGGAACACTCTTAAGAGACCCAAAAAAACTTTTTTTGAATGATTTCAAAGCCCAACCCTTTCACTTAGACACAAAACCAATTTTTCACCTTAACTAGGCTACTAGCCCAACTAGGCCTCTAGCGAAGGATTTTTGACTTTACACTCAAACTTTCCAAAGGAACCTCCAAAATAATGATTGAACCATATGTGGTTTGTGATGATACATAACATACTAGATTCTTGATGGCACTTGTTTTGGAGCACACCAATCAAAAATCTGTTGTTTCCTCAAATTTAGGCCTAATTAGCCCTCTTTTTCAAAGTGACCCCTCTTTAAACTCAACCCCTGACCATGAAACTTTCAGAAGTATCCTAAAATGACTCAAAACCAAGGAATCCAAGTTTTTAGACCTCTATGACACCTCTAACACATTCTAGCACAAACCCCTCCTCAACTTGCTTAAAAAACTAGGGCTTCTTGAAAACTAACCTTCCAATCACTTCCAGAACTTTCTCATTGACTCTAAACCATTAGGAAAACATATTTAGTCGATCCAAACTCAAAAACATTCCCCTCATTAAGGCAGATCTTCTGCTGCTACACCCTAGCCTCCATCTTCAAGCATTTTTCACAATGAAATCTTGGTGTACACCATTTGATTCTTCTTCCCTGCATGTTAGTTTGTTAAATATGTATGTTACATGTTAGGAATGATCCATTTCATAGGTCACAACAACATTATACCTTGAAATGGATCAATCATCCATGAAAAACCTCAAAATTAGTGAAAAATCTGCACTTTCTTGAGGACAGTCAGAAATAATATACAAAGAATTGATTGCTGTTGCTTTCAGGACATTCAAATGACTTAAAAAAAAGTTGATACAAGTCCCTAAACCATCCTACTAAACAAATCTTCAATAGAAATCAATAAAACATCAAAAGAGCACAAGAAAAATGCAAGAAATTGCTTTTTTTTGCTTTTTCCTATAGCAGTCCGTACAAAATCCATACCAGCAACCCAACCTCCGTAAAAAGGACTTCTATGGCCTTGAATAACCTTTCCCCAAATTCTCAAACTGTTTTGGATTGATTAGTTTACATTAAAGTGATTAAAACATCAAAAAACTACTTTCGTGCCCAATGTTGGAATTCAAAAATTTGAATTTCCAATTTACAATTTATTAAACTCTACTATCCAAAAACTATTGGATCCTTACTATCCAATATTATTTGAAAAAATTAAATCATAATAAACCTACCTAACCTCCAAGACAGGCTGAGATTTTGCTATAACAGGAGATTAGTTTGACGATCTTAGGCTGAGATTTCATGATCATGCCTCAATTTATTTTCGCATAATGTGAAATGAACCTTAACATAGGCTATTTCTAAAAAAAAGAGAAAAATAGCAGGGAATAGGAGAGTGTCTTGGATCTGCAACTAACTATGAACTGTGATCATGGAGGTTTTGACATAGACAACTTCCTTCAAACAAAGTTTCACTTAACCAGAAAAGTCATAGTCTCATGAAATTTGTGCTATCTTCTAAGGTCTGCAAATATTTCATCATTCGTTCACCATCATGCATGAACAAAGATAAAAGTTTGAGGCAGCTTCAATTCTAAGTCTACACTAACTTTACACAGCCATTTACCAACAACAAACAACAAAAAGTATGGACTAGGAAGGCATCTACATAGCAGAAATCTTCATAAACACAAAACAACATAACCAAATCTATCAAAGCAATCTAAAACTAACTAAGAGAACAAAGTGAATCTAACTAAAACATTCAACTATGGGAGATTGAATCATGAAACATGTAGAGAAACTCAGAAATGCACCAAAGTCAATGTATTTCCATTAAATTTTTTGTAGCATGTCATTACAACAACTCAACTCCCTCTGAAAATGAGAGGAAACCCCTCCATTTATAGTGTCCAAAAATTAGAATGAATGGCCAAGATTAATTTGCATTGTGTGGCCAAGATCCACTACAAACTAGGGTTCTACCTACCCCCAATATATTACATTTTAAAATATAATTTTGTCCTTATCCCTATTTTGTCTTCTAGTTGATTTCTCTTTTAATGTAGCTACTCTATCAAGAATTCTTCACCAATAATAGGGTTGCCTTTTTTGTTCTTCAAAGCAGCATACTCTATGAACTTCGGAATTAGCGGTTGAAGCTTATCAACATCAATGATTTCATATCACAACACTTGATAACTCCATTCTTGGGATTGTTCGGTGAGCTTTTCCCAGTCTTCATCATACTTGGTAGTGTGGTCTCATAATAGTTCTGACTAGGTGAAGGATCGAGTAGCAAAGCTCATGAAATTAGTGGTAATTTCATCTGAAATCTTGTCCTCAATCATCTTCTGGAAGTGTGCTTTATCTTCTCCAAGTCCATCTGTACAATAGACATATCATATCCTGTCATTAGTCTCAAGTACCAGAAGCAATCAGCTCTGATTTCCTTAGCGCATTCAATGTTTGGATCCACTTTTTCGAGCACTTGCTCCAACCTTTCCTTTCGGTTCATGAAATCACGCTTCCATACATTCACCAGCCAGTTGTCATCCTTTTTGAATGCAATATATTTTTCCCAAGTTGTGCTTGGCAGTTTGAGAATAGCCTCAATCTTCAGGTAAGTGGAGTCGTATCTCCTTGGGAAGTCAATGCAAAGCTTCCTCGTACCCTCAAGAGACTGTTGTAAATCCAATAATTTGTTTGTTTTCCTAACAACATGGTCGATGCCCATGTTCCCTATGTACAAGACTTTCCAGAACCAACTCTCTGTGGTCTTATCCAAGTTCTTCCTCTTTTTGATCTTGTCTATTTTCTCCTTTGATAGCAACTGCAGCTGGGCCAAAGATGTAGTAGGCATTTCCTCTATTGAAGACCATTGTTGGATGTAGCTTGTCAAATCAACCACCTGTGCCTTAAGCTCTTCTTTTGAAATCTTATCCTGCTGAATTAAATGGACCACTATGTTGACAAAATCCTGGAGGTGCTCCACCTTCTGGTCTCTAGTAGTTGTTCCCAAATCAATGGTGGAAACGTTATAGGTTATCCCTTCATTGCCCACCACTGGCATGGCTAATTGCACGGTCCTTGATCCAGAGGCGTCCATTGTCACCTTGGATCTGACTTTGGGCTTCTTCTCTTTCTTGGTAGTGATTTTTGCTCGGGCTAGGATAGTCTCCAGTCTTGCTTTTGGATCACTCGGGACAAGAGCCTTTTTCTCAAGCTGGTTTTCCAGCCATTCAGACATTTGAGTCTTTCCTTTGGGTGATTCATCATCACCTTTTCCTTCATCCCTTATGACTTCAATTTCCTTATCTTTGGAAGTTTCCTTCTCCACCCTAGTGTCTTCTCCCTCTTTTTCATTAGTGTCTCGAGTGAATGTTAGGCGCTTGATTGGGGATTTGGTGGGCAAGCATTCTTTGGGACTTTCTTCCCTCTCAATTTCCTCTTCTTTCTCTTCGTCATCATGTTCATGTTCATTCCTGTGCTCCTCGGGCTGGTCTATTTCAGGACTCTTATCAGTTCAGATCTCCATTTTAGGCTGATCTTCCTCTTTATCCTTTTCTTCCTCATGTAGAGGTGACTCATATCCATGTTCATCCTGCCCCTCGGAGAGAGGCATCTCCTCATCATGCTTGGGGCCTTCTTGTTGTTGTTCACTTGTTGGAGGTTCCATGATTTCCTCCATCTTATCATCTTCTTGTCTTCTTTCTTTGGAAGATGGCATTTCTACTTCTTCTCCAAGATCCTTTAATTGTCGGGCCAACTCTTCCTCAAAGTCAGGATTGAAAGTTTGCACAACTAATTTTCCCTCGATGGCTTCTTCTTCATCTCTGCTTTTAGAAGATCATGTTTGTTCTTCACGAACTACTTTGTCAATTCGGAGGTACTCATATTCCAGATGTTCGTGGTACTCATCTGCTTCCTCCTCCAATGCTTTTGTTACTTCTACCTCTCAGCTTTCCCATTCTATTGATATTGCCATTGTGGCCTTCATCTCTAGGGGCTCAGTTGGAGGCTTTGAAATTGGAATATTGGCGAGGACTTGCACCAGGGCACCTTGGATGGCTAGATTCAGTAATACTTCATAAATTTCTGAAGGAGCAGTTTGCATGTATCGAGCAAAATACTCTGGAAGCAAGAGTGTAGGTATTGGAATCATTGTTGTTGCTAGCGAGAGTGATGTGGTTGGAGATATGAAGGTGAAGGAGAGCTGAGAGGTGGTGGAAAAAGAAGAATCAACCACCACGACTGGCCCAGTTGGTGAAGAAGAAGCTAGGTAGATGAAGATGTTCACTACAGGTGGGGATGTGGTGACTATGGCTTGAGAAATGGAAGAAAGGATAGCAATATCAGGGGCAGCCAATGGGGACTTTGGCTGATTTGTCTCCATCTCTTCTTCTTTGTGCAGGGGATCTTCTTGAATAGCGGGCAGCCCTGTAGTGCTTCTTGACCTTTTGTGTTTCTTTGAGGACCCACCCTCCAAAGCCTTCCTTGCGTATACTTTTGAATTTAGCTGCTTCTCCTCAGTCTCTTTTCTTTTTCTAGAGCAAGTGAGTGGAGGAGATTTGGATGGTTCTCCCATCGAGGCTGTAGCAACTCAATCATCTGTTGCACTAGGCTTACTATCGAACCCTTGATAGGTCAGGACAACCCCTTGTTGCTTCAATCGGGATACTTGTCCATTGACCCATTCTTTGGTATGATCTTCGATTGGATTGGTTATGATATTGAGGTCATTGACCTCTTGCTCGTCCCAATCTTTTGAAGGTAGTGGCAAGTTGGCGACTACATTGTACCTAGGATCCATAATTCTACTTTCATCTTCCTCAACTTGATCAGGTACAGGGAACAAGTTCACCCTTTTTACGAAGTAGGAAATCATTTGTATGTAATGTCTCATGCACACCTCCTTATCATCTTGGAAATTCACCCAGAAATATTCAACATGATGCAAATGGGCGTAGTCAAGTCCAAGTACTTCCCATATATTCCCATAAGGGTCCATTCGTGGACAGGCGGTATGAAGCTAGAAATGATACTCAACCAACTCCTTTTTTGAATTTTTAGCACATTGAGAGGTTTGTAGCTTGTACATCCCTTGGCCAAAAGAAAGGGGATAAGGGATCCTTGCCAAATGCTTGTTGTTGAGGAGAGTATGTACATGCTACAGCTTCCGAGAGAGTTCTAACAATATAATACGGTCATTAGGATACCGGGGTAGCTTGTTCGACCTATCTTTGTAGCCTTAGGCGTGAATGTATGTGAACTTGGGATATAGAATGAACAAGAATGCGTATTGTTTGAGGAACGCCCAAGCACTATGGGAGACTTGCCTTTCGAAATCGCCTCCAAGCAACTTGATAATGTGACCTATGAAACCGTCATTTACCTTGCAATAGTCCCTCTTGAAATTTCTAAAATGCAACTGAGGGTATCTATCATAAACCTTCAATTCCCAACTAGATTCTTCATCTGGAGCCATGAACAGTCCACTATACTACCTTTGTTCAGCCAGTGAGTAGGCAAGGTAAGATGTCATATAAAACTTGGAGGTTTTCTTAACATTCATGAACTGCTCATGGAAGCAGTCACATATTATTTCCCCCACAGTAGAATGTGGTCTGCGTGGCACCATCCTCCTTCCCATGAAGAATTTTCTCAAAAATGTAAACCATCCACTCCTGGAAGTACGCAATAGTGGGGAGGCCCATCACTCTGCTTAGCAAAGTCACCAGGTCGTGATAATCTTCATAGAAGTCGCTGCGGAAAAGTTCTTAGGGAACCTTAGCAGCATTTCCCGGCTTCTCTTTGAGCCAATACTAGTTTATGAGTTTCTTACATCCAGTTGGATCCTAATCCCACGTTTCCTTGCAATCTTTGATGGTAGGGATCTCCATCTCCCCGAAGGTGGGAATGTGGAAAGTCTTTGTTATTGCTTGGGGAGTCATGTCAGCTAGAATGTTCCCATCTCTGTCTATTATGGTCCTGGTCTCGGTTTGGTATGCTTGCTTACAAGCCATGACCAGTTCAGGAGCTATAAGGGAAGGAGGGAAGCCTACAGCTTTGGAAATTCCACTTCCTCTGATCAACCTAGCATTGTTTGTGGTTGGGTTGACTCTGACCCTCTGTTTAAATTCATCAATATCGACATGGCCGATATTGGTATCTGTAATCTCCTTCCAGTCTGTAATAATATTTGAGTGCAACAGATCCCCCTAGAATTGGTACTTCATTTTTTCCTTGTCCTCTTTCCCATGAGGAGCTCTGCCTAATTTCTTTCCTTTATCCTTTTCAACGACTGCCCCAAGGGTCCTGCACCTGATTCCATATATCCTGCAAATAAAGGCATGACAAACACAATCAAGCATGAAGACACTGTTGTTAGCCAAAATCCCTGTTGGATGAAGACCAGTTAGATAGATCATCATTCATGAAATTAAAATTTATTTCGAGATGTCATTAGTAGTTTTAGAGGGGAATTTGGTCAGCTCGAGCCCCAAGGGCCATACTTCCCTGGCAGGAAAGTCATTTTGAAGGGTGAACAAGGCAGGGCAATCCATATGGTTTCTCCCAACTTTAAATTCAGATGATTTGAAAGGTCCATACATGAGAGGGTTCTATTTGAGCACATGGGTCGATACTTGTTTCCAGATTGGAGGTCATTTAGATCATCATTAGGGCACTCAAAGCTATGAGGGAAAGCCATCTAAGGTTTGCCATTTGAAATGACGGGCACTAAGCGAAATTATGAGGACAGAGTTATGGCGGACCAAACCCAACACTATGTTTGGCTTTCAAGTTTTCTTTGTTATAACTCTATCGGCAATCAGAGTGGTGGGCTCCGGGAATCAAAAGGACGGGTTGATTTTTCCTTTTGTGACGACTGAGATGGGATAGATTCCCGACAGAGAAAACCCAATGGATGGGACACAGCGGAGGCGAAGGCACTTAATTTTTCATCATTTGTTATTCAAGTGGCTTTGGAACACTTGGGATCTGAAGGGTGGAAAGCGGTCACCAGATGACCGTGAGAAATGACGAAGCAGGAGCGGAGGTCTGCGGATGAAACTTTGTGAATCGGGACATGAAGGACACCAGGGATGTAGCAGTTTGTTTGTTTAACTCGGGCAGTGAAGGACGAGGTGGGCTCCGAGGCTCGGGTGGACGGGGCCATTCTGCCATTTGAAACAGAAAGCACTACGCAGTGTCCCAAGGATAGAATCCCATGGGAATGGGCTCGGGAAGCCTAAAAGGAGGCCAAGAGTTTAAATTTTGGTTTAGTCCTAACGACGAACCGTTGAAGGAGATCTGGGGTCGCGAGCCCGGGAGAACATGTCATCATTTCAAAGTTGTTTGAGTTTTGAAGTTTTCTAAATGGCGACAGGGAGGCTTGGGTCCAAAGGGCGCGTATGCTCTGTGGGAAGAATGAAATTTAGGTGATAAAGTTCCAGATTCAATTTTTATGATGATTTGGAGGTTTTCTTGAGATTTTACATGGGTTTTTTAGGTCTGATCCTCCTCTATCAAATGAAGTTATTTTAACCCTATTTTTTTCATCGTTTAAACATAAAATCACTAAACAACACATGGGAGGGTGGAAGGAAAACCTACCTCAAGAACACGGTGAAGGAGGCTTCCAAATTTGTGAAGAATAGGTTGATGAAGGCAACGTGCATGGGGGCGATGAATGATGAAGGCACTGGATTCTTCTAACTCGCTCTGAACTCTTTTGGCTAACCTAACATGTGAAAATGATAGTTTGAGCCAAATATTTATGCCCCTAATGACATTTGATACACCTTATTAATGTGAGTACGACGGGCTCAAGAGGTTGGTAAATTCAAACTTCGATATGGTGGTCATAGGTTTGGGAACCAGAGGTCGGAAGGAAGCGAGCAGATGGCCGCTTCAAATGTTAAAGTGAAAAAAACTGGCAAGAGGAGGCACGGGGTTTG
>VDFB02105887.1:0-30044 GCA_007258455.2 Sequoia sempervirens
TTTTTTAAAATAAATAGGTTGATATAATACCTAGTTTCCAATCTAGGCATGCCAATCATACTCTTGATTGAATTCTATCTATTGCATCATAAAAAAAATTAAGTTTAATTAAGAAAAAACATTCACACTTTCTAATATGGAAAATTATTAATATATAAGATTGCGTACCTCTTGTGAAAAATTGGAATTACTGATCTTTGCCTTTCAAATATCTAACAACAAAAGGATTTAGCATCTTCTCTTATCATAAACTAGATCCTATTCACACTACTTAAGCACTCTTAGGGTATACATATGATACTCATTATTTCATGTCTCAAGTGATAACATTATTTAATTGAAGCTCCTAGATCTTTAACTACAACATCTTAAGCCAAATCTTGAATGGAATAGAACATTCTATATACCAACTCTTACAATACCTTCAATTATCAAAAAGAAATATTAATAAAAAAAAAAAAAGAATAATTAGCCAATAGGCTATTTGTTTGAATTTTCCACTAGGATTTTTGTTAGCCTAGCCATAATAGGATTTGTCGGCACCAGAGATCTCCCAGCCAATAGTGAATTTCTTGGGATTTTTATGATGACGTGGAGGTTGATAATTACGTGGGTTGGCAGTGGTGGATTTGGTTGCCTTGATACGTGGAAGTAGAATGGTAAATGTTTGCTCGCATGAGGATTAATGCATCTTGCCATTGTTGTACAATGATAACTAGTGGATGAAGTAAATGAAATATTCAATGTTGCAGTGTGGGAAAGTATACTCTGAAATGTGCTAGAAAATATATTGATTAAATTGCATTGTTGAAAGAGCCATTGTGGTGTTGGTTTGATAGCAAACTATTGTAAAAATCATATCCTTCAGCTCCGTGGTTGGGTTGATAGCAGACTATTCTAAAAATCATTGGCTTCAACTCTGTTTTATGGAAGATTGGAGGGTTTTAAAACTATTGTTCTCCAAAATGTATAAGTCATTTTACACGGGTATTTTGCATAAATGGTTAATTTATTGTTCATGTCTTCCTGTTATATGTTTATATCTTTGGTGTTATACCCATTTTGGAGACTTCAAAGAGATTATGGCTTTGTATGGATGGAGAAATTGCAATTAAATCTTCTTTCTTTCATAAAAAAATATGGTTAGGGTTAGTAATTTTATCACCCTTGGTCTATTGTTTTAGTTATCTCTATGCATCTTTGGTGTTATACCCGTTAAGATAGGAGTAATTGCATATATATATATATATATATATGTAGAGGGTTAGTATGAAAGCATAAACATATTGGAGATAAAACTAGTTTAGTGGTTGTTAAGTGTTATTCTAATAACTCTTTTACAATTTCTCTATTTGTCTATAATATTTATTTCCAAGTAATGTAGCTCAAATTTTCAATGAAGTTTGTGGCCTTATACCCATTTTGCATAGATTATTGCTACTTATTAGGATTAGGAGCTCTATTTAATGTTTATTTCCTTTCATCTATCTTGTATCAATGTATTTTTTTATCATCTATTTGAAGTTCCCCGTAACAAACTGTTGTTCATGATATTCTTTTTTTTAGTTCCCCATAACAAACTGTTGATTATCGTAGTTTTCCTCTTCTATTCTCCATATTTTATTCATGATATTATTTTTTCCTCATCTATTTTAAGCTTCTTATAACAAACTATTAATTGTCATGGTTATCTTGTCTTGATGGAATGTGTTATATGTCTTGTATCAATATTTCTCATGATATTCTTTTTTCCTCATCTATTTGAAGTTGGACCCCATAACAAAATTTTCTTCATTTAGTGCCAGGTAATGTAGCTCAAATTTTCAATTAAGTTTGTGGTGTTATACCCATTTTGTAGAGATTATTGCTACCCATTGGCCTTGCGAGTTCTATTTAATGTGGGTTTCTATTCATCTGTCATTTGTGTCTAATTCTTAAGTGTTATTCTAACACCTCTTACAATTGTTACATAGACTGTTTGTCATGTACCAATATGTTTCATGAATTTATATGTTCCTCATTTGTTTGAAGCTCCTTATAACAAACAATTAATTTCCATGGTTATTTTGTGTGGATGGAACATGTTATATGTCTTATATCAATATGTTTCAGGATATTCATTTTTCCTCATTTGCTTGAAGTTCCCCATAACAAACTATTTATTATTGTAGTTTTCCTCTTCTATTTGTATATGTATATATGCATATGCATAAAAAAAGTGAAGTTATTTTAGATGGAGGGTGGAATGAAGGAAGGAAAAATGCATAAGCATAAGCAGTAGTAGCATTACACACTCCTTCAAAAAATGCATTGTACCTTCCATTTGTTACACTCTCCATCGAAAATGCATTGCATATGCATAGATACATTTACATATACATATGCATATATGTATGCTTTGTTTTTTCTTCAATTAATTTTTTTCTATATTAGTTTAGTGGCTATTAAGTGTTATTCTAATACCTCTTACACAATTACTCTACTTTTCTTCAATATATATATGTGTATATGTAGCTGTTTATGTTTCCAAGTATTAATTTCCACATACTATTCACATTATATACCATTCTCTTTGTAAGGATTTGAAGCTAAATCTATCAGAAAGATACCAAGAAACTAACTGTGAAAAATGTGTATAACACCAAAGATGCATAGAGTATATATATGTATCTATATATGTGAACCATAGATTTTTGGGTATGGGATTTATAGGCTACTCTTGCACTCTTAGGATGTTTCACCTAAAAGGAGAGAGATAAACCCCACTGAAAATCTATGTGGTTCACTCAAATTAGGAAATGTATGATGTAATTAAGATAAGTGAGATGATCTAATTGAAACTAAACTAAGTAATTGACTAATTATGAATACAAAACCTAAGATATATGCAATGTTTGAAAACACAATGCGATATTCAAGCATGAATTAAAAGATGAACAAATACAAAATAGAAGTGAAAAAGGTTGAATCAGAGTGCACCTGGGTAGAGAATGAAGAATATGAAGTGTCTTGAATGCTGTGATAAATCACTGACAATCACTAGTGGGACTCATTCGCCACTGATGGTGAATCAGTCCTGCTTCTAAAGAAAACTTCTAAAACCAAGTTTTTGAGTGTCAGGATCGAAAATCTAACAAAATATAGTTTTCTAGCCTTAAGGCGGGACTCATTCGCCATTGATGGTGAATCATTCCTCTCCTAAAATTCTATGAAATCAGGGACCAATTCTGTAGCACCAGATCTGAGGTTGTCTACTTGTCGGGTTGACAAAGTCAAATATGCAAAAAATGGATTGTATGTTGTCTCCAAGCTTGAAAAAGGATTTATTTGACTTGAAACACTTTGTTGAATTCTTTACCACTTTTCAACACCTAATTTCTGGATAAATCTGCATACACAAGTCTGCAAACACACATATTAAAGGGGAAAAATGGTTAAGGGTTAGGTTATAGGGATTTTCCTTGGTCAAATCCCACTTTCATAATCAAACCCTTAATGAAGAAATAAGATGAAATGAACAAGGACATATGAATAAACAACATGCAAATGTCCTAAACTCACCACAACCTTGTTGAAGAAATCTAAAGATATGTCAATGGCTACTACAAGATACTTGATTGATGCTTAATTAAATGATGCAAAGTGCTTGAATGGATGATTGAATGCTTGAATGAATTATGAGATTAGGAGATTGTAGGAGATGTAAAATGAGGAGAAAAACACTTATTGATACACTCTTGTGCCTTAGTAACCCAATGATACCTCATCACAGGCTAACATAAGGTAAATTTGAATAAAAACCCAAAAGAAAATTTGAAATATTTTGAATTTTGAGCAAAGAGGGACTCATTTGCCACCCATGGAAAATGGGTCCCACCTTGGACTTGAAAGTGGGTGTTGGGAATTATCTTGCATTTAATGAGGTTTGTCAGATTTACATTCAAAAATACACTTAATTAAGCCTTATAAGGGCATAAAGGGGTCAAATAAAGCATAAGAAAGGTGTAAATAGTGAATTGTAATTAAAGGAGTCTAGAAAAGTGTAGAAATGTTTTATAAAACTCCACAACATCTTCACAAGACACCATAATTTGAATTTTAAGGACCTAATATGAATGTTTAAGCACATTACAACATTAAATCAAAGAAAAATGGACTAAGCATCATGAAGAAAGACCTAAAAGACCATGAAAATGTCAAGGGACCATTTTTCTATGGCACAATATGTATATATATATATATGCATACATATGTATAAATGTATATATATATATATATATATACATTTATACATTTATACATACATACATACATACATACATACATACACACACACACACACACACATATATATGTATGTATGTATGTATATATATATATGTGTGTGTGTGTGGGAAAGTATACTTTGAAATATGTGAGAAAATATATTGATTAAATTGCATTGTTGAAAGAGGCATTGTGGTGTTGGTTTGATAGTAGATTATTGTAAATATCATTGCCTCCACCTCTATTTTATAGTAGATTGGAGGGTTTTAAGACTGTTGTGCTTCAGAATCTGTGAGTTGTATAGATATATACAAATATATACACACATGTATATATATGTATATATGTATATATGTATGTATGCATGTTTTTCTAATAGTTCTTTTACAATTTCCCAATTTGTCTATAATATTTAGTACCAAATAATGTAGCTCGAATTTAGAATTGACAAGCCAACTATTACGTAGATTGCTTGTGTTGTATCAATATGTTTTATGATATTTTTTCCTCTAGATCCACAAAGAAAATTGTTCAATATCGTAGTTTTCCTCTTCTAATCTCCATATTTTAAAGTTATATTTAATGTGGGTTTTTTATCAGCTATCATTCTCCTATTATTCTTAAGTTTTTTCCTAATAGCTCTTTTACAATTTCCCTATATGTCTATAATATTCTTTTTTTTAGTATGCTATAGCAAACTATTCATTGTTGTTAAAATTTATGATTTTCCTTCAAATCTATGGTGAAATATATGATAGCTAATCTCTAAATGTTTATCTACTATGAGATTTTTCATTACAAGATCTTTGATCTTCATTTGAGGATCAACATACAATATTGAAGATTTAATTTCTAGTAAGGTCTGCCATTGCAAGCGTTTTTAATTTCAATAAGGTATATTCTTTTATCACTTCTACGACAAGTTTATTTGATGTTTTATTTTTGTTGTTGTAAATGCAAAGTCTTAATTCTTACTTTATCTTAATTTCACATATAATTTGACCTAAAATCTAAAATTTAACAACCATTATCGTATAATATTGAAAAATGGTCTAGATCAATCCTCTATTTAGTCATTTCTATGTCTTGGATTGATTGCAAGTGAGAATATGTCCTCTTGATAGTCCATCCTATGTTCTTGTCCTAATTTAAACTTATTTTCTATCTCTTGAGTTGAAAAATTCTCCATATTTAAAAGTTCTATTTAATGTTGGTTTTTATCATCTATCATTTTCCTATGGTTCTTAAGTGTTTTCCTAATAGTTCTTTTACAATTTACATATTTGTCTATAATATTTAGTGCCAAATAAAGTAGCTCTAATTTAAAATATATGTATGTATATATGTATTTATATGTATATATATGTATGTATATGTCTGTATGTAATAACTTGTATATATATATATACTGTCTCTCTCTCTCACTGCTCTTTAGCATATGCTACTCTCATATATCATGTATATATATATATATATGTATATATATATATATATATATATGCTCTTTCATAACTCTTTCATATATATAGAGAATTATACTCTGAAATGTGAAATATAGTGATTAAGAAGTTGCATTGTGAAAGAGCCATTCTGATTCATTAGGTTTTGATATTAAAACTATTATCGTTGCATACTATCCTTTCTCTTGATTGGAGGGTTTTAAAACTATTGTGTTTTAAGATATGTGAGTAGTATAGATATATACATATATATACATGTATATATGTATATAAATATATATATATGTATATATAAATATATATATATGTATATATATACATATATGTATATGTAATGGCTCACAGCCTATATATATATGTATATATATATATGTATATATATGCTGTGTATGTATATATGTGTATGCTGTAATATTGTATATGTATATATATGTATATATGTATATATGTGTATGTATGTATGTTTGTAAATGTAAGAGTGTTACTGAATATGGGCTAGTCTGGTGGTGTTGTCATTCATGTTGTCATTGATGTCAACACTGCTCAGTATGTTGTAGATTGTACATGTATAGTTGAGATGTTGCTGAGATGTTGTGAGTACATTCAACTACCTTATTTGGCTGCAAATGTGTTGTGTTGATGAGTTTCCAAGTGATTATTAGAAAATTAATAAAGAAGAGAAGTAAGAGGGATGGATATGTTCAGATTGTGCTCCGATATGTGCTCCATATTTCTTCTGTGTTGATCTTATGCTTGTGCAGTTTTGAACTTTTCATTACGGTGATCTGATGGTGATATATTCTGAGTTTCAATTTTTGGTGAGATAGTATGTGAAAGTTGTGTCCACTAGTACATGTGTTCTACTGGCAGAGTTGATCTTCTATGGACTGGGAGAAACATTTCTACTCTGCACTCCTTCGTTGGTTGGTTTCAAATCTTGCAGATCTGGGATATGTCTTGTGAAGGTCTTTTCTATGCTTTGGAAAAGAGGTTTGAATTTTGGTGATCTGGAAGTCATTTTTTAGTGTTTTAGTGTGAGTTTATACAATCCAAATGGATTGGTGAAAGGTGTTTAGTGTATGAAGTATATTGTTTTGTTGTAGACGTATCTGAAGAAGTTTGAGATGAAGTATTGTGAATATTGAAGTGTGTTGAGGTGTTTGTGTGTCATCTCTGTGTTGGGAAGTGTGTGCATCATTGTTCATTTGTGTTTTCATTAGTTTTGGATGACCTAGTGTTTACACTTCATTCAAAGAATAAAAATTAGTTGAGGAAGTGTGTGGTTGATTTGAGAATGTTATTTTTTATCTTGAATTTTTTTTACTGGTCCACTCTTATTCCTTTCCACCATGGGAATTTTAAGTTTCCAACTAATTTGAATTTATGAAATGGGTTATTTGTGGCCTGAGTTGGTAAATTCTTCTAAGGTTGAGAATGTTATAAAAGAAAGTCAAATTGTGAAGAGTTGTATCATAGTGTGATGCAAAGTGATGAAAGTGAGCCACAAATCATAAGAGAAAAAGTGTGTGTGAGTGAGTTGTGATACCAGGTTTTCAGTGTGTTGAAGGAAATGAGCTAAAGGTTTCTGCAATCCTATGAATGTGCTTTATTTGTTGTGGTGGATCTTCTATTCTCCTTTGTATCTATAAGCAGTGAGCCTCCCTATTGGATAGTGAGTCCTTTGTAGGTAGTGAGCCTTTTTATTTGGATAGTGAGTCCTCTTTTGGGCAGTGAGCCTCTGTATTTAGTTTTATAATATTTATATTGTAAGTTAACCCTCACCATGGTTTTTCCCTTATTGGGTTTTCCACATAAAAATCTAGTGTACATTTTGTTGATTTACTTTCTATTATTTGTGTTTCATGCTCTTATTTAATAACAAAATAGTGCGGTTGAAGAATCAATAAGTAATAAAGTTTTAAGTTTGAACTTACGTGACAAATAATTCACCCCCCCTCTTAGTTGTCCTATGCCTATTTAACAATTGGTATTGAAGAGCTTTTGGTTCCTTGTGTAGAGCTTAACTGCTTAAGGAAGATCCGATGGAGCACAAGTTGGTGATCCCTATGTTCGATGGATCTAACTACAATGATTGGAAGGGTTAGATGAGAGGATATATTATCTCTCTTAGTTTTAAGACTTGGAAGGTTGCAAAGACAAAGTATACACCTCCATCTGGTGGTGTTATTTATGTAGATGAGATCTCTGCTTATGAAGAAAATGAGAACGCGAAGTATATGATTTGCAATTGTTTATCTAAAAATGAGCGAGTTAAGTTTAATTCTCTAGATACTGCATATGAAGTATGGAAGAAGTTGGAATACATGTATGAAGGAAATGAAAAGGTGAAATTGACAAAGAGGCTAGCGGAAAAGCATAGATTTGTGAACCTCAAGATGGAAGATGGTGAAGAATTTACAAGTTTCTTTCAGAGAGTTGAACTGGCAACAAATGAAGTTAGAAATCAAAGAGGAAAACTATCAGATGAAGATATAATCAAGAATATCTTGATGACTTTATCAAAATGTTACATCAACAAGATCTGCATTATTGAAGAAATGTATGATACTAAGAAGTACACTCTAGAAGAGTTGTTGGACACCCTACAAGAATTTGAGATAAGGAAGTTAAAGAAAGATGACAAGATAAAAGAGAAGACATAAATGAAATTTAAGGCTTTGAAGATTGAAGAACTAGATAGTGATGATGAAGAGTTGAAAGCAAACTTCACTAGGAAATTGAAGAAAGGCACTGAAAAATATAAAGGTATGTTACCCTATAATGTTTTGGTTGTGGTAACATCAGTCATTATGCTTTGAGATGTCCAAATAGGGCTACACATAAAAAGAAAAAGAATAAGGATATGAAGGATAAGAATTATAAGAAGTTGTATTATGTTAAGGAAGAGGCAAGTATTTCTGATGATGAATCTAACAATGAGGTTGATGATAGTGAATGCTTATTCTTAGCTTTGGAAAATAAATCTGTATCCACTAACTCTGGAAAATGTGTAAGTAAGAAGGCTCTGAAGGCTAAGAAGAATATGATGGAAGGTACCTTGGTTACCACTTTTCATGTAAGACAAGATGAAGACTACTGGGTAATTGATAGTGGGTGTTCAAATCATATGACTGGAGATAAGAGAAAGTTCACTAAAGAAAAATATGATGGTGGTTTAGTTATGTTTGGTGATGGTTCTGGATCTAAGATCTATGGTAAAGGTTCAATTATTTTTGATGGAGTGCACAATTCAGATGATGTATATTATGTGGAGGGTTTGAGGCATAACCTTCTAAGTGTAGGTCAGATGTGTAGCAATGGTTTTAAACTTGTGTTTCAGAACAATACTTGTGAAATTAGAAAAGGATCCGAAAATGGAGATATGATTGCTGCTGGAAGAAGAACTCATGGAAACATCTATCAATTAAAGGGAGTTGATGGTCATTGTCTTATATCTCAAATCAATGAAAGTTGGTTATGGCACCGAAGAATGGGACATGTGAATTTTGATAACCTGGTCAAGATCAATGCAAAGAAGATTATTTGATGGATTCCTAGAATCACAAGACCTACTAATGCTATCTGTAGAAGTTGTCAATTGGGGAAGGAGACAAGATGTAGTTTTAAGGGAAAAGAGCATTCTACTACCAACATGCTAGAGTTGGTACATACTAATCTCTGTGGTCCGAGAAGGACTAGAAGCCTAAATGGAGATAGGTACTTTATGTTGCTTATTGATGATTATACTTGAATGACATGGGTTGCATTTCTTAGAGAAAAGAATTAGGCTCTAGATAGGTTTAAGGTATTCAAAGAAAGAGTGGAGAATGAAGTAAATCTGAAATCAAGTGTTTGAGATCGGATAGAGGTGTTGAATTCACTTCTGGTGAATTTAATGAATTATGTGAGAATCATGGCATAAAAAGATAGTTTTCTTCTCAAAGAAACCCACAACAAAATGGAGTAGTTGAAAGGAAAAATAGGACAGTATAGGAAGTTACTATAACTATGATGAAAGAGTCCAATGTATTGGATGTATATTGGAGAGAAGTGATACATATTGTTGTTTATGTTCTTAATAGAATTAAGATCAAACACAACAGCACAAAGACACCTTTTGAGCTATGCACTGGTAAGACTCCTACTGTAAAATATTTTAAGGTATTTGGAAGAAGATTCTATATTAAAAGAGATGATGAAAATCTTGGAAAGTTTGATGCTAGATGTGATGAAGGAATATTTCTTGGATACTCTACTACTAGCAAGGCATATAGATGTTTTAACAAAATATTGAGAAAGATTATTGAAAGTGCTAATGTGAAAGTTGATGAAGACATACGTGAACCTATTGAGATAAGTGAAGTTGAACCTAATGATCTTATATGTGGACATGTACTTGAAGAAAATAAGAAGGAAGAAGAAGAGAAAGAAGAAGAAGAAGAAAAAGTGGAAGAAGAAGAAGAAGAGAATGAACCAGAACTTTCTGCTAGGACTCCTAAATATGTACAAAAGAATCATCTGGAAGATCAAATGATTGGAGACAAGAGTGAAGGTGTGAAGACATGAAACATAGTTGCAGTTGAGGTAAATTTGTGTTTACTTTCTAAAATAGAACCTAAATCTGTAAAAGAAGCATGTGAAGATGAAAGTTGGATGAGAGCTATGAAAGAGGAATTGTAGCAGATAGAAAAGAATCAGACTTGGGAAATAGTCCCTAGGCCTATGAACAAAAATGTGATTGGCTCAAAATGCGTGTTCTAGAATAAGCTGAATAAAAATGGAGTAGTAAGGAATAAGGAAAGATTGGTATGCAAAGGATATTCACAAGTTGAAGGTATAGATTTTGAAGAAACATTCACCCCTATGGCCAGAATGGAAGCTATTAGAATGTTTTGTGCATTTTCTACACACAAGGACTTAAAAGTATATCAGATGGATGTTAAGTCAACATTTCTAAATGCTGAGTTGGAGGAAGAAGTGTATATGGAGCAACTTGAAGGGTTTCAGTTGTCTAACAAATTGGACATGGTTTGTAAATTGAAGAAGGAATTGTATGGATTGAAGCAAGCCCTCAGAGCTTGGTATGCAAGATTAGGTAGATATTTGACAAAGTAAGGATTCAACAAAGGTTCTACTAACAACAATCTCTACTTCAAAGTGTAAGGTAATTTAAGATGTTGATTGTAGTTGTTTATGTTGATGATATCATTTTTGGTAGAAATGAAAGAATGTGTAAAAAATTTGCTGAAGAGATGTAGGAAGAATTTGAGATGTTTGTGATTGGTGAATTGAATTTGTTTCATGGTATACAAGTGAATCAAACTGACAAAGGGCTATTCATTTCACAATCTAAGTATGCAAAAGAGTTGTTGAAGAAGTTTGGGATGGAAGATTCTAAACTAGTTTGTACTCCTATGGTAACTAGATGTAAACTAAGCAAAGATGATAAATCTACTAAGACTGATTAGAGAAAATACAGATCCATGATTGGCAGACTTTTGTACCTTAGTGCTACTAGACCAAATATTATGCATGAAGTGTGTTTAGTTACTATATTTCAAGAAGATCCTAAAGAAGCACATGTCACAGTGATGAAGAGAATATTTAGATATCTTAAAGGGACACTGGATTATGGACTTTGGTACCCTAAGAGTAATGATTTCACCTTGAGTGCCTATACAGATGTTGATTGGGCCAGATGTGTAGATGACCAAAAGAGTACGAGTGGTGGTGCTTTCTTTCTTGGAAGAAGATTAGTTTCATGGCTGAGTAAAAAGAAAGACTTGGTTTATTTATCCACTGTAGATGCATAATATATTGCTATAACATCCTGTTACACACAAGTTCTGTGGATGAAGCAAACTTTGAAGGACATTGGAGTAATGTGTGATGAGCCCATTTCTATTTTCTATGACAATACAAGTGCAATAAATTTTTTGAAGAACCTGGTTATGCATTCAAGAATGAAGCACATATCTATCAAGTATCATTTTCTGAGAGAAAAAGTGTTAGAGAATGAGGTCAAATTGGAGTATGTGAGAACAAAGGAACAAATTGCAAACATATTCACTAAGTCTCTTTCAAAGGATGCTTTTGAGCATCTTAGGGAGAGGTTGGGGGTCATTGGCCCTCCTAACTAGGTGCACATGAAGGTGCATCAGACCAGTGAATTCACATATTATTTATTTATCTGGACTAATAGATAGGTCTAATCTGCAAGGGGAGTAGAAAAGGTTTTCATTATTGCAAGATGGGTGTAATCCTAAGGGGGATTAATCAGAGCAGTTGTTCTTTTCCATTGATGTCAAAGGGGAGGAGAATTCATGTGAAAAATAGTTGCAGTAGAAGAGAAGGTGTTCTCTTCGAATATTGTGTAAGCTATTGTCTTTGATGGTTTTTCACACCATGTGTTGCCATCAATGAAAAAGGGGGAGATTGTTGCAAGTATGGGCTAGTCTGGTGGTGTTGTCATTGATGTTGTCATTGATGTCAACAATGTTCAATATCTTGTAGATTGTACATGTATAATTGAGATGCTGCTGAGATCTTGTGAGTACATGAAGCTACCTTATTTAGCTGCAAATGTGTTGTGTTGATGAGTTTCCAAGCATGCTTTTGAGAAAATTAATAAAGAAGAGAAGTTAGAGGAATGAATGTGTTTATATTATGCTATTGTATGTGCTCCACATTTCTCCTATGTTGATCCTATGCCTGTGTGGTTTTGAAATTTTCATTACAGTGATTTGATGGTGATATATTCTGAGTTTCAGTTTCTTATGAGATGGTATGTGAAAGTTGTGTCCACCGGTACATGTGTTCTACCAGTAGAGTTGATCTTTTGTGGACTGGGAGAAATTTTTTTGCTCTTCAATCCTCCACTGGTTTGTTTTAGATCTTGCAGATCTCAGATACGTCTTGTGAAGGTCTTTTCTTTGCTTTGGAAAAGAGATGTGAAGTTTGGTGATCTGAAAGTCATTTTTTAGTGTTTAAGTGTGAGTTTATACAATCTAGATGGACTGGTGAAAGGTGTTCAGTGTATGAAGTATATTATTTTGCTACAGATGTATCTAAACAAGTCTGAGATGAAGTCTCATGAATATTGAAGCACGTTGAGGTTTCCGTGTGTCATCTCCGTGCTGGGAAGTGTGTGCATCATTGTTCATTATTTTTGGCCAACCTAGTGTTTAAACTTCATTCAAAGAATAAAAATTAATTGAGGAAGCATGTGGTTGATTCAAGAATGTTATTTTTGATCTTGAAAAATAATTTTATTGGTCCACTCTTATTCCTTTCCACATTGGGAATTTTGAGTTGCCGACCTTGGTAAATGCTTCTAAGGTTGAGAATGGTATAAAAGAAAGTCAAATTGTGAAGAGTTGTCTCGCAGTGTGATGTAAAGTGACAAAATTGAGCCACAAATCATAAGAGTAGAGGTGTGTGTGAGTGAGTTGTGATAGCAATTTTTTAGTGTGTTGAAGGAAGTGAGCTAAAGGTTTCTACAATCCTACGAATGTGCTTAATTTTTTGTGGTGGATATTTTTTTCTCTTTTGTATCTATAGGCAATGAGCCTCCCTGTTGGATAGTGAGCCTTTGTATTTGGATAGTGAGTCCTCTTCTAGGTAGTGAGCCCTTGGCAATGAGCCTCTGTATTTAGTTTTATAATCTTTATATTGTGAGTTAACCCTCACTGTGGTTTTTCCCTTATTGGGTTTTCCATGTAAAAATCTAGTGTTCATTGTGTTGGTTTACTTTCTGTTATTTGTGTTTCATGCTCATATTTAATAACATAATAGTGTGGTTGAAGAATTGATAAGTAATAAAGTTTTAAGTTTGAACTTGTGCGACAACTGATTCACCCCTCACTCTCAGTTGTCCTACGCCTGTTTAACCAAAATTATTAATGCTTAATTTATCTTAATTTCACATATAATTTGACCTAAAATCTAAAATTTAACAACCACTATCCTATCATAATGGAAAATGGTCTAGATCAATCCTCTACTTAGTCATTTCTATGTCTTGGATTGATTGTAAGTGAGAATACATCCTCTTGATAGTAGATCCTATGATCTTGTCCTAATTTAAACCTTTTTCCTATCTCTCAAGTTGAATATTTGTCCATATTTAAAATTTCTATTTAATGTTGGTTTTTGATCATCTGTCATTTTCATGTGGTTCTTAAGTATTTTCCTAATAGTTCTTTTATGATTTACCTATTTGTCTATAGTATTTAGTGCCAAATAATGTAGCTTGAATTTAGAATTGAGAAGCCAACTCTTACATAGATTGTTTGTCTTGTATCAATATGTTTCATTATGTTTTTTTTTCCTCATTTGTTTCACGCTCCATGTAACAAAGTGTTCATTGTAGTGGTTTAGCTCTTGTAAACTATGAAATTTTGTAGACTGCTATAAAATGAAAACATGGCATTGATTTGTACCTTTTGGATTCTTTAAATTTTTTTGGTCTATGTATGTTTTTCTTCCTCTCTTAAAGTTCTATTTAATGTGGGTTTTCAATCATTTGTCATTTACCTGTCATTCTTAAGTGTTTTTCTAATAGCTCTTTTACAATTTCTCTATTTGTCTATAATATTTAGTATGAAATAATGTAGCTCAAATTTTGTATTGACAAGGCAACTGTTACATAGCTTGCTTGACTTGTATCAAAATGTTTCATGATATTATTTTTCCCACATCCCCATAATAGACTATTCATTATTGTAGTTCACCTCTTCTATTGTCCATGTTTTTAAGTTCTATTTAATGTGGGTTTCCAATCATCTGTCATTTTCTTGTGATTATTAAGTGTCTTTATAATAGATATTTTATAGTTTCCCTATTTGTCTATAATATTTAGTGCCAAATAATTTAGCTTGAATTTTGAATTGACTTTGAGCCAACTCTTACATATATTATGTTGATGATGATTTTACTCATAGCAAATAGGGAAAATAAATTCTTCATAGACAAGACCACAAAGAGCCTATCCTTCTTCAAAGATATGGAACATAGACAACCTAAAGGGGAATTCTACTTTAATAGGAAAATATTGGCTTTAGTTCAATCCCAAGTCTCTGATAACTAGGTAATGATTGCACTAAGGTTGCTCTCGGGTACTGATGTGATATTTTGTTGTTAATCTCAAAGGGACTACTATTTTGGATTAAATATTTTAGGCATTGGATTTTCAATTGAATCATAAAGTCAAGCATTATGAAATCAATATATTTGCAATAATATTTCATGAAAATCATGAATTCTTTTCTATCACTTAAGTAAATTTAGCATTAAGAATTCAACAATTTTATGGAAAAATAAAATATTTTGAATAAAATTTCATCCATTCATTCAAATTTTTTAGAAAGTTTTCAAAAATTTAAACATCTATTCTAAAATAAAACAATAAAAGATTGAAAATTAAAAATTTCTCCCATTTATTCTCCATGGATGCCCCAAAGAATTAATTAAAATAGAGGAAACCGATTTATATTCACTAGATCACTTAACAACTATTTATAAAACTGTGCAAGCTTTTAAAGAGAGAGGTTTCATTTCTGGACACCGAATAGGTTCTGTATGCACCCTCAATTGACATAGCATATAGTCTTGTTTAGCTGAACTAACAAAACCAGCTACAAAAGATACTAAGATGGGTAGCTATCTAATTAGCTATGTTATTAATCAATGTCTACATGCATACAAATTTTTACACTTGAATGGTTCAAAAAATAGGAAAAAATAACAAAACCTAAAAAAAATTATGGTCCTCCGACATCCACAAATTTTGAACTTAAAATAAAAAAGGGGATCCTCTAGCCTTTTATAGAACACAAGGCTCTGATAGGATAAGACAAATACATGAGAGGAAATCCAAGGGACCAATCACATCAAGGCACATGGAATGTAGTGACCAATAGGAGAATTTTAATTAAAGTCAATGGAAGTCAACACCAATTACACATTGAAGCTCTTCAGGTGTTAATGTTTAATCATTGCCAGGATGATACTTTGAATTAGGATAGTGTGTAGGGACTTCCCATACATTCATAATGAACAAGTGGAATTTTCACCCCACACATCGCTTGGCTCCAGTTCTATCACTCTAGGGAATGGGCTTGCTCATAGGTTGGTGATTTTCATTTGCCACACGTGAAATACTAGGATCTCTAGCATATCTGTCAATTCAAACTCGTCTGCCAATAATATCCTAGAATAAGTGAACTAGAATGAAATGATTCTATCCACAATTCAAGTTTTCCTGACCGTCCATACCCGAACTTTGCATCACAATCAATATCTCCTGCAATCACAAATTCCACACATTAAATCCCTTTAAAAGAAAGAAAAAATTCCTAAAATCTCATGTAAATAAAACCATTATTCAAATTTTAATTACAAAATCTCATAAATAACATGCTTTCTAGCATATCAAAAATCTTCACATATATACCAGATTACTGGAATCATTAGATAATCTTAAAATGTTAACATTTTCACTTCACATTACAACCTGATATCTAGTACCTAGTATTCAACTTTACCAACTAACTTTCCCGGACCTTGGTTATACTGAAGCTCCATTTTATCAGACTCCATCATACTGGATTCCATTATACTAGATTGGAGTTTTCTATTCAAACTCACATTACCTTTTTCCTTTTCACATGTTTTTGATGTCCGGTACCCGGTGCCTAAAACATTTACATTACGAAGTACTTTTATTATCAAATATTTCTCTTTTCTCTTCACTTCTGGTGATCTTTTAATTTGCTAGCTCCTACCATAAGAGTTATTTTTTCACTTGGATCCACAAGTCTTTTAGTCTTGGGGCATGTTGTGAGACCACACAACAACTTGCAACCAATAAAACCAAATTTAAACCAAAATCACCAATTGTAAATTAAAACTTATACATATTTTAAAACAATAAATTTTACCTTTACCTAGATTCTAGCATAAAGAAGTAAAAATCCATCAGAAACATCCATGTGCTTTGATTAATTCCAATTTTTGAAACATAGTGAAAAGAATCAACTCATTAATATTGAACTACATAATATAGTAATCCTCCAAAGCCAACCAGGGATAGAGCCTTGCTACTAGTCAAGCATCCATGGGCCAAATAAGGTTATCTCTGTAATTCCCCCAAAGATAGCTCTATAGTCGGTTAGGCATCCATAGCCTTAGTAGAGTTACTTGGATAGCCTAAATAGTTGATTTCTCTCTTTTTCTTTTTTTTAGATATAGCAATGATATCTCATTTTTCTCTTTTGATATTTCAATGGTAGCTCTTTTATCAACTTGCAAGCAATGAAGCACTGCTATTAGGTTGGGAATTATAGTGGTAGAAAATGTTACTTTTTTATTTTTCATTCAATGCAAAACCCTTCATCAATTCACTACTTCCCAAAAACTCATTTAATAATTTCCTGTAAGTGTGTGTTTCAAGCTAAATTTCACTAATTTATGCCAAATTCTAGCTAACTATAACTCCCTATATGTTAGAAAATATGCATAAATTAAAATTTAGCAATAGACAACTTAATCACCAAATTTAAATCTAAGTTTAGAAACATTAGTTACCACCCTTTCGATTAAATTTTATGGCAACTACTAAAATTTTCTGCTAGTAATTTCAATTTAATGGCACTACACCTTATTAATGGATTAGAAATTTCATGATTATCTTGAAACACGATCACATTATTTTTCATTACATCCGCATGTATTATTCTCTCAACTTACTTAGGTGATGACATGTACTGCCTTGCCGGCTTCATTTTCCTTTATAGTTCACACACATAAGCACCTCGATAATTAATATGACTATTTTACAAAAAAGAAATGACTACTATTAATTTTGAAATCTTCAACTTGCTTGATTCATAATCTTCGTACTGCTAAAATTTGAAATTTTTTATCACTAGATATGTGCAAAGAATTAATTTTATTTAACCTTTAGCTCTGAAGATAATTATCCAGCTACCACCTCACTTATCGTTTCCAAAAAAAAGATTATTCACTCAAGGAAACTATGTATTACAACTTTCTTACAGTTCTCTATAAATTTTGCATTTCTTCTCAAATTCTTCACACTTTTTTCTTTCTAGCTTTCTGTTTTATTTCTATAATTTTTCTTTGTGCATTTGCATTTGATTCTTAGCCATGGATACTCTAAATTGCTTGGGTTGTTGTCGCCGAAAGAATTTTTTCTTAGGGATCATCACACTACAAATGCTTGAAAAGGTTATCTTCATTAGGACTTCTAGTTTCACTATTCCAAATTTGTGCTTAGTCCTTGGGGAAAAGTATGTTGAATCTAGCCACTACTTTCGCTTCTACTCTTATGTAGCTTCCCACTTTGTAGCATCACTTCTGGATATTGGGTCACCTGTTGAAGATGTTCACACTACTACCAACTTGATAGTGAAGCTTGAATTCCTGTAAAATCTAGATACCATTTTATCTGTTGCACATCTAACCATTGGGATTCCCTCCATGGATGATATTCCTCAGTTCCTGGAACACAGGGAAGTGGTTCCACTTTGGCCTTTTCTTACTGATCTCCATATCCAAGACTTTGAAGTTCACCGAGAACTCACCTATATAGGATATTTATCCCTAATAGAAGAGGTGTCCCACATTGACTGAATGACTACTATCGTCTGCAACTTTGCTCACTCTTTTTTTGACCTTTTTGATCTTTTGAAACAAGGATTTTCAATATCTCATGTATATACATGATACACACACACACACACACCCACACACACACACATGCAGAAAAACACACACACACACACACACACACACACACACACACACACATATTTGGTACATTTGAAAGCGTGTTTTATTGTGCATGGTTTTATCATTTTACTTTTCATAGTTCAATTTTACAAATGTTTGAATTAACTCTCATGTTTAAGATAGGTTTAAGTAGAATTTGCTAATGCAAAGGCCATACAAAAGACAAAAAAAAAGGAAAACAAAACAAAACAAAACAAAAATCTACAAAAAGAAAAGTAACCCTAACTCTAACGTAACAAAAGATTAACTTTAGTAAAGAAATTTATTTCAATTTGTGCAACTATTTCTTCTATAGTTTAGGTACGAATTACAATAGCTTTATCTTTAAATTCATTTAACAAAATTTCCAATTTTCTACTTTAACAATGAATTATCTTAAATTTTCCACGTTTAAAAAATGTAAATTCAAAAGCATACTTACCAATGATTTGGATCATATGCATGAAAATGAACTCATTAGAGATCGATTGCACACATTTTGTTTGATGCGACCATACTCTCCCTTCTTCTAGCCTTGGTCCATTTCCATGAACAACTATGTCTATTTCTCTACTTCCTCCTCCTCTAAAAATCTTCATGTCTTTGGCCCTGTCTTGACTTTGCATTTTGTTAGACCAAGATATATCACTATTTATATTGCTATCAAAGAGAGAAAAAGTCAAAAATTGATACTCTGTATCTTGTATAAAATTAGGAAAATTTCTTTTTATAGCTTGTGAATTTTCAACTTGGATCAAAATACATGCATTTCTTGCTCGATTTTTCCACACCTCGTTATTTGTGTTTTCCACATATAAGGGGAACAATTATTCATCAATGTTGTTTCCTTGTTTGTGATAAAATATCTCTAAATATTGACATTCTCACCTATTTCCCTACAAAATCTTAGGATTTTATTTATAATAATTGTAGCTTTCCAACTGTTTTAATGTATCAGTTAATTTTTTAATATTTCCAATTCCACTAGGGTGAAACATTTTTCTCATTAACAATTTCTTTCTTTTAGTAGTTAAAACTTCTTCTGTTTATGAAATTACTTTACTTATGGCCAAACTTACCCTAGTTAAAAAAAATTCACACTCAAGTTCACCATGATCAATTGTATCATGAATCCTACATTCATTGACTCTTCCAAAAGTGAATAAACTCAAAGGATGCAGTTTCTGGTTAAAATTTTTTGAAAATTTTTCAACTTCCATACTGAAAAGCCAACTTGCATTCAATTTTCACTTACAAGCTCCTCACAAAACTCATGACTAATATTTGAAAGTATAGCCCTCCAATTCAAAAGAATAAAGCTTAAAATATTAAAGATTTCCCTCCTAGCACTATCTCCTATTGATGATGATTTTACTCACAGCAAATAGGGCGAATAAATTCTTCACAGACAAGACTGCAAAGAGTGTATCCTTCTTGAAAGATATGGAGCAAAGACAACCTAAAGGAGAATTCTGCTTTAACAAGAAAAGATTGGCTTTAGTTCAATCCGAAGTCTTTGATAACCAAGTAATGATTGCACTAGGGTCACTCTTGGGTACTGATGTGATATTTTGTTGTTAATCTCAAAGGGACTACTGTTTTGTATTAAATATTTTAGGCATTGGATTTTCAATTGAATCATTAAGTCAAGAATGATGAAATCAAAAGATTTGCAATAATATTTCATGAACATCATGAATTCTTTGCTATCACTTAAGTAGATTTAGCATTAAGCATTCAACAATTTTATAGAAAAATAAAAGATTTTGAATAAAATTCCATCCATTCATTCAAAATTTTTGGAACATTTTCAAGAATTTAAACATCTATTCTAAAATAAAACATAAAAAATACTGAAAATTAAAAGTTTCTCTAGGTTATTATCAATGGATTCCCCAAAGAATCAATTAAAACAAAGCAAACCACTTTAGACTTCACCAGATTGCTTGATAGCTACATATAAAATAGTGCAAGCTTTTAAAGAGAGGAGTTTCATTTTTGGACACCGAGTAGGTTCTATATGCACCCTTAAATAGCGCAGCATACAGTCTTGTTTGACTGAACTAACAAAACAAGATACAAAAGATACTAAGATAGATAGCTATCTAATTAGCCTTGATATTAATCAATGTCTACATGCATAAAAAAATTTATGCCAGAATGGTTCAAAAAATAGGAAAAAAGAAAAAAAAAAGAAAAGTTGATGCTCCTCCGACATCCACAAATTCTAAACTTAAAATAAAAAGGGGATCCTCTGGAATTTCATAGTACACAAGGCTCATATAGGATAAGACAAATACATGAGAGGAAATCCAAGGGACTAATCACATCAAGACACGTGGAATGTAGTGACCAATAGGAGAATTGTAACTAAATTCAATGGAAGTCAACTCCAATTACACATTGAAGCTCTTCAGTTGTTCATCTTTAATCATTTCCAGGATGACACTTTGAATCAAGATAATGTGTAGGGACTTCCCATACATTGAGAATGAACAAGTGGAATTTTCGCCCCCACACATCACTTGGCTATGGTTCTACCACTCTCAGGAATGGGCTTCCTTAGAGGTTGGCGCTTTTCATTTGCCACATGTGAAATATCGGGATCTCCAACATTCCTGTGGATTCAAACTCCTCTGCCAATAGTATCCCAGAATAAGAAAACTAGAATGAAAATGATTCTATCAATGATTCAAGTTTTCTTGAATTTCCATAGCCAAGCTTTGCATCACAATCAATATCTCCTACAATCACAAATTCCACACATTAAATCCCTTTAAAAGAATGAAAACATTCATAACATCTCATGTAAATAAAACCATTATTCAAATGTTAATTATAAAATATCATAAATAACAAAATTTCTAGCATATCAAAAACCCTCACATATATATCGTATTACCAGAATGATTAGATAATCTTAAAATTTTAACATTTTCACTTCACATTACAACCCGGTATCTGGTACTCAGTATTCAACTTTACCCACTAACTTTCTCGGACCTCAGTTATACCGAAACTCCATTGTACCAGACTCCATCATACCTGACCAGATACTTCTATTCAAAATCACATTACCTTTCTCCTTTTCACATGTTTCCAGTACCCGGTACCCGATGCCTGAAACACTTACATTGTGAAGTACTTTTATTATCAAAGATTTCTCTTTGCTCTTCACTTCTAGTGATCTTTCAATTTGCTAGCTCCTACCATAAGAGTTATTTTTCACTTGGGTCCCCAAGTATTTTATTCTTGGGGTTTGTTGTGAGACCACACAACAAATTTCTTGTCTTGTATCAATATGTTTCATGATATTCTCTTTTTCTCATCTGTTTGAAGCTCCATGTAATAAGTTGTTGATTGCCACAATTTAGCTCTTGTATTCTTCATATCTTAAGCCAAGTAATTTTTTTTTTGCATTTAATTAAGAATTGTGTCCTCATGTATATTTTTTTCTTGGCATGACACTTTATGAGTTTCTTATTCTATTGTCCTTGTGATAAGAATTTTTTTTTAGCTTTCAAAATTCTAAAATTTTGTAGATTTGTATAAAGTACAAACATGATATTGACTTGTACCATTGCACTGCTTTCAATATTTTTTGGTTTGTGTATGTTATTTGGCCTCTGGTTATTGTTCCATGTTATCTTTTTGCATCTTTGGTTCTATATGAATTTTATATAGCTTATTGCTTGCTTTGCTTTTGAAAAATTTAACTTAAAATCTATTGAAAGGGAATGGTATGGAATGTAAACTGTATATCAACATTAATGCTATCCAATGCTATTTTCCAGCCTTTTCCCATGTATGCTTTTATACTTTTCCACACTGCAACATTGAATATTTCATTTACCTCCTCCTGCACCATTTTACAACAATGTCAGGCTGTAGTAACCCTCACGTGATATTGTATTGAATTCCCTGAAACATAGACAGATACATATACATATATATATATGTGTGTGTGTGTGTGTGTGTGTGTGTGTGTATGTATTAAATTCCCTGTTTCATATTTTTAAAAGTACATATAGGAAAATATATATATCCATATATATAGATCAAGACCATTGTGGCTTGTTTGACAATCCAACAGTAATTTATATATACACATGTATATCTCAACAAATGTGTATGGTATCTTTATTCGTATTTATGTAGAATTTGATTTAAAAAGAGTTAAAAATAGCATAGCACCACAATGGATCTTTCAATGATGAAAATTAATCAATATATTTTCTTGCACATTTTGGAGTATACTTTCCCACATTGCAACATTGAATATTGCATTTACTTCCTCCAGTGCCATAGTACAATAGCACCAGGATGTATTAACCCTCACATGAGAAAACACTTAACATTTTTCTTCCATATATTGAGGCAACCAAATCCACCAATGCCATACCATGTAATTAGAAAACTCTACATCGTCATAAAAAATCCCAAGAAACTTCCCACCAACTGCCGGTGAAAACTAGTCCCCAGTGTCATGGAATTCTATTCACGTCTGGGATGACAAATATATCGATGGAAATTTGAAACAAATAACCCATAGGTAAATGCCAATTGTTGCATTATACTTTTTTGTTCCAAGGTGGGAAACAACCCCTTGTTTCATATATATTTTAATAGGTTGTAATGTTTAAAATATGTTGTTGACTTGCAGAACTTTCGCCCTCTGCTTATTGTTCCTTCTTGCCACTCTGCACCTTTGACATTGGATCGCCAAAAAATGTATAGTTGACATTTTTATGCTCACTTGAGTCTTTCTTATGGACTTTGGATTGATGTTTCCTAGATTTAATGTTGTAATGTGGCCAACACATTCACATTAGGTCTTGGACCCTTGAGACTCATTAAGATTTCTAGGATGTCTTGTAAAAGTGTTGTGAAGTGTTGTAACCTACTTTCACACTTTTCTAGGACCCTTTCATTATAATTCACTTAAATAACCCCTTTTTATCACTTAACAAGTCTTATTTCAAAGTGTTGTAAAGAATTGTAACAAACTCTCACACTTTTCGAGACTTCTCATCACTAAATCAACCCTTTCTCATGTTTAAATGACCCCTTAATGCACTTTCTGGTCCTACTTAAGTGTATTTTTTAGGATATTCCCATTAAACCTTACTTAATGCACCTTAATTTTTTATACCTAGTAAATTTTCCTTGGTGGGACCAAGATGCCACCTAGGGTGACTTAGTCCCACTAGGCACAAAAATCAAAATAATTTTAATTTCTTGGTGGGATTTTATTCTTTTACCCTTAAGGTCAGCCTGTGATGTGTTATTTTTGACAAATATTGGAAAATAGAGTATAAATAAAGGGTTTTCCCCTCATTTTGCATCTCCTATTGACCTAATTTCATCCAACATTGAAGCATTGAATCTCTTAATCATTCTCAAGCATTCAAGCATCTCTAAGCATCATCAAGTCATCCATTTGAGCACTTCATTGCATATCTTCAGATTTCTACATCAAGGATTTGGTGAGTTCTTGACATTGCATGTTGTTTATTCATCATTATCTTCTTATTTATTTTCATTATCTAGGGTTTGATTACCAAAGTGGGGTTTAACCAAGGAAAACCCCTATACTCTAACCCTTTACCCTTTTCCCCCTCTTTGCATGTGTGATTGCAGGTCTTGTATGTAGATTTGTCAAAGAGGAAAGTGTCAAAAAGGTGTTTTCCATCTGTCAAAGTCATCAAATTCAAAAAATCCCTAATTGAAGCTTGGAGACCTCTTTTAGCCCATTTTCTACAGAATCAAGATCAAACACTTGTCAGAAAAGGAAGTTCAGACCAAGAGCTATAGAATCTTGTTCCAAAATTCTAGAAATTCCTAGGTGGACTAAGTCACCATTTGTGGTTAATTAGTCCCACTATTAGGCCTGAAAATTGATTTTTACATTTTTGAGCACCCATTTGGCAGATTCCCATTCTGATAGATTTTCCCCGAAATTGGACTAAGTCACCTAGTTTGGCATAAGTGTTCCAGTAAACATTTCTAGTCAATTATGTAGGATTCCAAAGCCTCACTACATCAGAATTTAGATTATAGGTGCACTTCTCTAGTTCTATTTAATTCTTTCATGTCATTTACTTGCATTCTTAGGTGTTTTTGTATACATCACTGTGTTTTCCAGCACTTTGTATTTCTTAGGTTTAACATCAATAAATCATTTATTTTTTAGTCTATTGCATTGAACATCATAATTAGGCATATTACATATCTCATTACATTAATATTGATTGTAGGCATTAGAATTTTGGGCCCATTTCTCTCATTTTAGGTGAAAAACCTAGAAGAGCTAGAGAACCCTTGGACACCCAAAATCATTGTCCACAGACATGATGCCCATTTTTACACAGGTCTTTTCTTGGAATGTCAATGACTACATAGTCACGAAAAAATATAGTGTACACATTTATTTAGATATACCAGTGTATATATAAATAAATATATTCATGTGTACATATGGATATATATATCTGGTTATATGTGTTTTTTCAAATGTGTCTAGACAAATATGTACTTAATTATTGTTATTCTTGTTTTTGTATATCCTATTTTTTAGATAAGAAAGGATGAAGGGTCCAACTAGCAACATATACAAATATATGCATATAGGTATATATAGAAATATAGTAAAAAACTACATGCATACATATATAAGAAAACTCAAAGATAAATAGATACATATAGGGATATATACATTTGCATTTATCATTTTTATTCTTGTTGTTGTATCTCCTGCTATTTGGACAATATTAAAAGTGGAATGGTTATACCTATTTTCATTTAATCAAAATAGTAAAATGGTTTCCAGATTATCAATATTTCTAAGTTGTCTACCAGTTTCCATTGGACGTTGCAATACATTAATATTTTATTTTTATTCTTAAATAGAGTTTCCAATTAGTCAAATATAATTGCTAAATTTCCTCCCTCTAAAAGTTCCCACAACTATGTCTGTAGAATCAGGGTTTGTGGATGGGTCTCCAGAGCCCCTAAAAATTGATTTGGTGACATCCCCCACAAGTTCAACTGTTGAGTTCGGATCTAAGTGTACCATCCACAAGCCTCCAGCTCTTGATTTCATAAGTTTATATTTCCTTTTCCTTATACCTATTACAAATTTGTTGTTATTGTTTCCTTCCTCTTTTGTAATCAACCTAAACATTGCCTTTCAAGTTCCTTTAATTTTAGGATTCTCAAATACAAAAACACACACCACATACTGTTTGTTGTTTTTGTTTCTAGTTTTATTGGCCTTTAGGTGTATACACACATGGTTGACCTTGGTAAAGCATATAGATGTGGAAGTATATATGCATTGATCTTTTCCAGCACATAGAAACATCTCTTTGCATCCTTTTTTTTCCTTACTCCTTTTATCCATTTGGTGTGATGGAGTACATTTTCCTCGATTGAACTTGTCTTTGTAGGCTGCAAAGAAACAACCAACTTTTACTTCAATTTCAATTCATTCCATCAATGCTGGAGATTTCGTTCTGTCTCTGGTCCTTCAACTCCTATCCTTTAAAAAAATTGGTAGTGATGAAGGGCAGGTTGAGTGATACAAGGTTGTCTTGTCTAATGAATACCATATGCAAATAGGAACACTACCTTCCAAATGCAATGATTTTTTTTTTTCAGGTGCCTTGAAAATAGAGTCCCTCGTATGTGTCACGTCTCATACTTTGATGCTATTTTGACCATGACTTACTTTGATGCTATTTTGACCATGACTTATTTTGATAATGTTTGACCATGACTTTATGGGATTTAATATACGAATTATGATACGTGTTAGAGCAATATAATATACTACAATGCTTTGATGTATGGGAATGTAGAAAAAATAATTGTTTTCTTTCAAGAATTATGAGTGCATTTATATAAAATAGGAATGTTGATTAATTATTGTTTGAATTTATGTTTCTACAATGGTTACTAATACACTTTCGTTTTTGCACGCCTGAGTGCATTTGAGTTGCAGGTGATCGAAGGCCAAGAGTGTGATTGAGGAAAAGAAGGTTAGCTTCCCGACAGGGTAAAAAAAGGAGAAGCTCTCGATTACACACACACCACTTAAATCATGTAGCTGCATTAGGTCATGTCTGTTTTTCAATGTGATTGCGTGAAAATTGATTAGCATAGAAAAATTAAAATATGGTTTAATTAACCTTAGAAATTGTGGAAATAATATGGCTTATTCTATTTTAATTAATCCCCATTTATATTTAAGCAACAAAAAGGAAAAATCTGTTTTAAAAGAAATATAATTAAAAATAAAACAAAACAAATAATGGAATAGAATATTGTGTTTGCATAAAATGAAATTATAGGTTTGCATAAAAGGGGATATATTTATGTTTTGTATATGGTTAATTTCCCAAAAATAATGAGGAATGAACAGCCCGAGAGAACATTGGGCTCTGAAATTCTATCTTAAAACCAACAATGCAGTTGGCATGTGGCAATCCTTAGAATTTGCATGAGAATTTTATCTGTCATCTGGAAATTTTATGCATGATCCTCGAAAAGAGGAAGAGAGCTTTAAGAGAGAAAAGAGGACTTCGATTGAGGGAGATCCGAGAGCTCTGGAACAGAGGCGAAGAAGGTATTGCTGGGCATCTGCACTGGAAGCAAAATTTGCCAGGTTCTTTTTATGCTTTGCCTTCTTTTAATTTAAAATTGCAGTAAGGAAATGGAAGGAGTGAAATGCTTTATTCCATGATATGAGTACAAACAACTGAGAAATCTTTCCAATTTCGTTTTGAATCTGGGTAATAGCTTACTTCTCTTTGTTGCAATATAGAATACACATTCTTTTCTTCAGAATTAGGGTTTTCATTCTGTTGCAAATTCTGCAATTTATTAAACTGCTCTCAAGTATAATTGCAAATATATATATAAACATATATATATATGCACAGGAATTCGAATTCCCGTGCATATATATATATATATATATGCATATATGGTCTGCATAAAAACTCTGTCATCTGGATAAATTCAAAATGCCTTTGAGATAAATTCGAATGCAGATATACTGAACGAAATGTCTTCTTTATTTTGAGTTTTGAAATTGTAATCCATAGGAATGAGGAAGGGATTTAATCCCTTGTCCTCCCCATGGGAAGGACGCGACACTGTGGGAGGCTCGCACCTTCCACAGGCCGTGGCCTGTGGAGGAGGCGCGAGCCCCTCACAGCCCGCCCCCTCCCCATGGGAGGGGCAAGGGCTTTCCTGAGCCCTATGTTGCTCAACGCCAGTAAGAAAACCCTGAAAAATGTCCTGATCTGTGTGCACGGCCAGTGAACTCTTTGAACAGTTTTTAAAAAAAAAACCATAATTTCTTTCTTCAAATTACACGCAGCTGTACATGAATTTCTACACACACACACACACACACATATATATATATATGTATACATATACATTTAGTTGTATATACATACATATATATATATTTATATATATACATATATATATAGATATCCATGCATATATGTGCCAAAATACAAGTTGAAACAGAAAAACCATTTCCATAAAGTAGTATGAACTCTGTTAATTATACACAAATATCTCAGAAATGTTAAACCTGAAACAAGAACAGAAATGTCTTTGAGAAACCATGTAAACTGGAAAGCATCTTGATTACTTTAACATATACTTACTTACAGAAGTACAATCCTGAGTAAAGGAATACAACATAAAATTTGAATGCAAGATTATCTTTCAAACCTCTGAATTTCTGAATAAATTGCACTGTTTCAGTATATTATTATTACTCTGAAACCTGTATTGAAATTGGGAATTACACTATCAGTCAGCCTGAGCTTGGAAAGAATAGAAATACATACTGAAAATAGAAAACACTGTTCCATTCAAACAAATTGATTAAATCTTCTTTCTAATAGTGCACTGAAAAGTATTAAGACATATATGTTCTTCTTTAAAAACAGAGCCTTTATCCAAATCAGAAAAGGGTTACTTACCAAAGAATAAACGAAATCTTACTACTGAATTTACAAAGGATGTTCTGAAATTCATGTTTGAAATTCTTTTAGAATTAATTGAATGATTGAAAGATGTATGAAAATGCATAATTTTCTGCTTTGGTATTTATTCATACTTCACTATGGTAACTTCCGGGACAGGGTGCCGAAGGTGGGCCAACAGAGACGGTAGTATTACCTTTTCTAAACTACCATTTACTTGTATTATTTATGCTTGGCCAAGCACTTGTACCATTGAAATAGATGGTTTTGTTTTTAAAAGCCTAGAAACATATATGTATTTGAGTCTCTGCCACCTCTTGTTGCAAGAAATGTGTTTATTTCTCATGTTAGAAATGCATATAAGCATCAGGCACGCATCGAGAGTTCCCTCCTATTTTACTGTTTCAGATTGCTAGGCTCCTTTATGCAGGGCCGGGGATTCCTTCGAGTTAGGAAGGAACTCGGGGAAGTCATGGACTTTGTGGTTGGCCGGAAAAGGTGCCTGAATCACATTCTTGGCCCCAGCTCGCAAGAAGACCGAAGGTGTCACGGCGGTTGGTGGTTCCAAGTTTTATTTGCTATTGATGTACTTGTGAATTATTCAGGATTGGCTTGTGAAGCCCATTGTAAATGTATATGTATTTGACATTCTTTGTTGAAACTTTGAAATAGAAGTATGATTTGAAAGTATCTAATGTAACATTGATTTGAGAAGTTAAAGTTTTATAACTTAGCATAGAAAAGATGTTTCTATTAGAATTGTTGATTCTTCCAAGTATGGTTGAATATATGAGGAAAGTCATTGAAATACTTATGCTTTGTATAAACTTGATACATTACATTGATATTATTATTATGAAATGCAATTTAAATTCTCTTTTATTAAGCTCATTTGGAAGTGTTATGAACAATGTTGATTACTTGGAAATCTTTTGTAATTTGAATAAATTGAAAATACTCTTAATTTCCCTTTTATACTAATTTGAACGGACTGAAAACACTCTTAATTTTTCGAGCGCTACATCTTGGTATCAGAGCAGCAAGGTTCAACTCTAGGACCTATGCCTAACTACGTATGACATTGTGTCTTAATTAGGGTGACCTAAAATGGAAAATAGAGTGTACCAGTGAATTGGTGGATCTCGTGGAGGTCCCAATGATAAACTAGATCAAATTTTGGCCTTGCTGCAAAGTCAGGGGGCTAGAATTGAAGAATTAGAACAAGGGAGGCGAGCTGGCCATCAAGGATTAAATACAAATGAAACTAATGGAGAAACAAATGCTAAACCACCTAGAAAAGAGGAAAATCTTAATAAGGTGGCTGAGGAGTTGGCAAAAGACCTAAAGAAGGTCGCTCCTCTGAAGTTTGATGGGAAAACCTTTGGAGATGGGGCAGAAGCTTGGGTTATAGAAATGGAGAGGTATTTCGCCCTACGAAATTTATCAGATGAAACAAAGGCTGAATGGGGTTCATATCAACTCACCGGTGAGGCTGCTACTTGGTGGGAAAATGAAA
>VDFB02105888.1:0-23842 GCA_007258455.2 Sequoia sempervirens
CAGTCTTTTTGTCATAATCAACCACAAGCAGAAAAGACAATGTCAATTCATGAAACGTCATTGCTTCTCTAAATCCTATTTCCAGGACATCCTTGAGAAGCTAGCAACATGATTTCCAAAATAAAAAATAGAGCCTTTATCATGATACGTCATTGTTTTTCTAAATCATAGAATCAGGACCTTGCTGAGAAACTAGTAATCATGTGCATCATTCGTCATGATACGTCACTGCTTCTTTAAATCCTATTATTGGGATCTCGCTCAAAAACTAGTAACATGATAAAAATATCCAAATACAAGATAAGACCATCATGATACATCACTGCTTTTCTAAATCCTATTGTTGGGATCTCGCTGAAAAGCTAGTACCAAGACAAGATAAGACAATCATGATACGTCACTGCTTTTCTAAATCTTGTTGTCAGGAGCTTGTTGAAAAGCTAGTAACATGACAAGATAAGACAATCATGATATGTCGATGATTTTCTAAATCATGTTGTCAGGATCTTACTGAAAAGCTAGTAACATGACAAGATAAGACAATCATGATATGTCGATGCTTTTCTAAATCCTGTTGTCAGGATCTTGCTAAAAAGCTAGTAACATGACAAGATAAGACAATCATGATACATTGCTACTTTTCTAAATCCTTTTGTGAGGATCTTGCTGAAAATATAGTAACATGACAAGATAAGACAATCATGATATGTTGCTACTTTTCTAAATCCTTTTGTGAGGATCTCGCTAAAAAGCTAGTAATATGATGAAAGCCAAAAGACAATTGCCAAGTGTTTGCCAAGTGTGTCTGGATTCCAAGTGTTTTGATGTGAAGATGTCAGGCTTGATGATCTCGAGATGCCACGGTTTCATGTTTTGACAATGCCAAGATGACGAAATGCCAAAGATTGCCACATTCATGATGGACACATCCTAAATAATGTTGATGTTTAAGAGGATTGATTCCTAAATGTCAAAAGGGATTCCTCAAAGATGTCGGATGAAAATGACGATGCCCAGGAAGGACATATCCTAAGGCATGATAGTTTGACTAGTTGTGACAATTTTGACTTGTTCTGACAGAGTTTGACCATAGTTTGACTTGTGTTGACTGTATGTTGGTTCTCTTTGGCCTGTTGATATGTTTGTCATGTTTGAATAAGTGATTTTCATACTTTGTTTTAGGAGCTTTCTCTGCTTGGGAATGATTCTCTTTGACTTGAAGACATTTTGACATGTGCGCCAATGTAATGACATGAACCCTAATGGACTGACCTAGTGTGGTCTCAGGGGCTCATCAACAGATGGCCTTGCCTACGTCATGCACTCAGAGACCTCGTAGTTTGACACAACCAATGGCTTTGTCTTGATGACCAAATATTGTGCCATAATATTATTTTGACAAACCTAAAAGGACTGACCTAATGTCTCAAGGACTCAAGTAAGAGTCTTGCCTACGTAGCAAAAGCACAAAGACAACGTAGTTTAGATGAATGACAAAGACTGATTGATATGATAGACATGATAAAATGTGACTCTGTTTTTGGGATTTTGCAGACATTTTGACCTATGTTAGAGTTTCTTCAGGACATTTTTCAATTTTTAGGTATTTTTTCAGGACAGTTTGTGATGTTTTTGTTCTTTTTTTTTCAAGACTTTTGTGATGTTTTGGTCTTTTTTTAGGAATTTTGCGATGTTTTTGGTCTTTTTTTAGGACTTTTTGCGATGTTTTTGGTCTTTTTTTAGGACTTTTTGCAATGTTTTGGTCTTTTTTAGGACTTTTTGTGATGTTTTTGATCTTTTTTCAGGACTTTTTGGAGATTGCTGAGACCATGCGTGACATCCACTGTAGTTACATGATAAAAATTTTTCCCCCAATCAGGTCCAAGACTTAGCCAATTTTAAAGGACATGAGAGGGTTGTTGCCTGTGTACTAGATGGATGGTAGTCAGGACTTGATGTCAACCTTTTATTAACGATGAAGGGAAGGATATGATGTGGTGGTGATTAGTGTGACAATGGTCTGGAATGCATTTCAACCTAGGTCAAGGAAGACAAAGTAACAGTAGATGGCAAAGCAAATGATTGATTATGCATGGCACCTATTTGCCAGGTTTTCACCATGGTACCTATCCAAAGCGACTGTTTGCTAGGTTTTCACTGTTGGACAAAATTTTTCTCTTTACTATTTTGTCATTTTTCTTATTTTTTGGTGTTGGCAAGATGCCTTTTTGCCAGGTTTTCATCAAGGCAATGATTTTTTTATTATCATTTTCTAATTTTTTTGTATTTTTGTCATTTTCAGGTCGATCTCTTGATGCTATGCATAGAACTTCCAGAGATGTAAACTATTGATAGGCTCTGTCATTTGTTCTCCATCTGGAGTCACCAGCTAATAGGCTTTAGAACCAAAAGAAGATATGATGACATAAGGACCCAACCAGTTTGGTTCAAACTTTCCCGACTTTTCTCTGTCAGCCTGGTTATTAGGGTTTTGCATGAGGACCAATTCGCCAATGTCAAATTTCCTGACCATGACTCTCTTATTGTAACTATGACAGAGACAGTTCTGATATGCTTGTAGATGGTTCAAGGAATTTTTCCTTCTTTCTTCTAGCATCTCCAGCTCATGTAGGCGTGATTGTCTATACTCCTCTTCATCAGCTAAACCCTTCAGGGAGACTCGTAGGGAAGAAATTTCAACCTCAATGGGAAATATGGCCTTAGCTCCAAAGACTATGGAAAAATGAGTGGCTCCTCTAGGCGTGCGAATGCTAGTGCGATAAGCCCACAGAGTAGGGTTGAGTTGTATATGCCAATCATAGCTAGCGTCATTGACTCTTTTTGAGGATTTTAACAATGGTTTTATTTGACGCCTCAGCTTGACCATTTCCTTGTGGGTAGTATGGAGATGAAAAATGGTGTTGGATATGAAATCACTCACATAACTCATGAACATCTTGGTTTTTGAACGAATGTCCATTATCAGTGATGATGGATTGCGGAAGGCCATACCAGAAAATGATGTAGTTAAGGATGAACTTAGATATTTTTTTCCAGTAATATATGTCAATGGGATGGCTTCAATCCACTTCATAAAATACTTAGTGGCAGTGATAATGAATTTATGGCCATTGGATGAGGTTTGATGGATCTTACCCATGAGGTTGAGTCCCCATTGAGCGAAGGGCCAAGGAGAGGTGATCAATCAAAGTTTCTGCACTAGAGCATGGATCAAATCACTGTGAACCTAGCATTGGCAGCAAGTCTTGACATATTCTAGTGCATCCTTTTCAATGGTTGGCCAGTAGTACCCAAGTCTCATTATCTTCTTGGCTAGAGTAGGACCACTCGAATGAGATCCACATATACCATCATGTACTTCACGTAAGGTTGTACCCGCTTCGTTAGTGTCATGAAATCTAAGGAGGGTGTTGTCAAAGCTTCAGTGGTAAAAGGTTTCACTGATAATGGAATATCTTGTGACTTTTCAAATGAAGGACTTCCTCTAGTTATTGGATAGGTTGGGGGGGAGGGTTTGGGACTTAAGGTAATCGTGAATGTCTTGATACTAGGGAGAATTGGGACCAAAAATTCACAGACCATTTTTGACTCTTGGAATGTCATAGGCAGGAACCAACAATTGTTTTATGAGAAATTCCAACTGTCACAAATTGATTGGGATGTCGAGGTGAGAGCCTATTGTAGCCATTGCATCTGCTGCTTTGTTCTATGTTATCAAAACGTGTTCAAAAGTTACCATATGAAAGTATGTTTGGAAATTGTCAACCATCCACTCGTAGCGCATCAAGTTCTCATCTTTTGTGTCATAGTCCTCATTAACCTGGTTGATGACGAGTTGAGAATCCCCATAGACATGCAGTGCCTTGATTTTCCATTTTATTGCCATTCTTAGTCCTGTAACTAATGCATCGTATTCTACCACATTGTTTGTGCATGGGAAGGCAATGCAGAAAGACTTAGGAATGGAATCTCCTTGAGGGGTGATGAACAAGATACCTGCCCCTGAGCCATTATTTGTGTGTGATCCGTCAAAGTAGAGTCACCAAGGTTCCTTAGGTTCTGTATGGAATATCGATTCATCCAGAAAATCTGCCACTAACGGGTTTTCACTTTGCAAAGGTGTGTCTGCCAGCTGGTCTGCTATGACTTGTCCTTTTATGGCCTTTCTTTCTACATATTGAATGTCATATTCACTCAGAATCATGACCCATTTTTCCAGACGTCCTGTCAATGCTGCCCAGCTCAACAAATATTTGAGGGGGTCAATCTTTTCTACTAGTTGCATCTGATGGCTTAACATATAATGTCTAAGCTTTTGTGCTGCAAAGACCATGGCTAGACAAGCTCATTCTATTGGTGTGTAGTTCAGTTCATACCTGACCAATGTTTGACTAATATAATATATAGCTCTTTCTTTTTCTTCTTGGTTGTTCTGTGCTAGTAAAGCCCCCAGTGTTGAAATAGTTGTCGAGATGTATAGGATCAATGGCTTTCCGTGAATGGGAGGCATGAGTACTAGTGTTGATAGTAGGTAATCTTTGATTTTCTGAAAGGCTTCTTAACATTTATCTATCCACACAAAGGGGATACCCTTGCGCAACAGATATTGGAACGAGTGACACTTGTCAGCCAATTGGGCTATGAAACACCAAATAGATTGTACCCTACCTTGTAGAGTTCTGAGTTCACTGATTCCTCTGGGCGGAGGCATGTCTATGATGTCTTTGACTTTCACTAGATCAACCTCAATGCCTCTTCTAGAAACTATGTATCCCAATAGTTTTCTCGATGTGACACAGAAGACACATTTCTTAGGATTTAGTCAGACTTTGTATTCTTCCAGTCTCTTGAAGATTGTGTCTAAAACCTTGAGACGATCTTTCCTTGTTACCAATTTAACCAATAGGTCATCTACATAATCTTCCATTATTTTATGCATCATGTCATGGAAAATTGTGGTCATAGTCCTTTGGTATGTGGTGCCTACATTTTTGAGACCGAATGGCATGAAATTCCAACAGTATGTACCCCATGGGCAAGTAAATGCCATTTTGTGCTGATCTTCGGGGGAAATGTGAATCTGATTAGAGCTGGAGAAACCATCCATGAGGGACAACATCTCGTATCTTGTTGTGAGGTCAACTATAATATCAATATTCGGTAGAGGAAAGTCATCTTTTGGGCATGCTTTATTTAGGTCTCTAAAATCTGTATAGACACGGATCAACCCATTTGGCTTTGTTACTAGTACAAGGTTAGAAATCCATTCAACATAGTCAATTGATGACATGAATCCAGTGTCTAGAAGCTTCTTTAACTTAGCCTTGACCAATAGAGCGACTTGAGGGTGCATTTTGTGTAACTTCTGCTTGATTGGTTTGGCATTAGGCAATAGTGACAGATGGTGTAGAACTAGCTCTAGGTCTAATCTTGGCATGTCAGCATAGGACCATGCAAAGTTGATTTTATGTTCCGCAAAGAATTTATGAAATTTTGGCCTTTCTTCCTCAGTTAATGATGCAGCAAAGAGGACCATCTTGGGATCTTTTGCAATTGCTATGTTGTCTTCTATTGTGTCTTCGATAAGCATAGCTGATTTCTCTTGTTGCATTTGAAGAAAGTCTAGTCCTCCATCTTTGGGTGCATCAGAGAGGTTTTCACCCACAGATACGTCCTTTGTTTTTACTATTTTATCATCAAAAGGTGTGTTTCAGTTTTGACCTAGAGAAATTTCCTTTTTTATCTTATTTTTATTTTTACTTTTGCGACTAGAGGACGGAGCAGTCTTTCCAAAGTATGCCGTGCAATCTAAGTCAATGGAAAATCTTGCCTTGTACTCACCACTAGGTATGCCCTCATGTAATCCCATAAACTCTGCAATTGGCTCATCATTCTGAAATGTTTCCAGGACTGGCGACCCTTGTTGGTCCCAATCGACTAGCTGAGGATAAACTAGGGAAATGCCATCATCAGTGTTGGTGAATTGAGGTGAGGATGCAGAAAGCATGCAGACAAATTCAATGATGTTGTAGATGAGGTTATCATCATCTAGTTCCACATCAGACTCTATCCAATATTCCCCTTCACTAGTGTCATATTTTTTGTCAAAATAAGGGGAGAAGGCCTTAGAGTCTTGGTTGTCAGTGTCGTCTGGTACTTCAGATGGATTGGATTGAAGGGTTTCAGATGGTTGGTCATGTATGTCATGGGGAGTGGTAATTGGATTTTGACTTTTGGGTGCCTAATCAATTTTAAATGTTTGCCAAAATCTTTGTTCAGAGGTCAGTTCTCCTGTTTCGACAAACAAATCATCAAGGCAACAGTCACTTAAGGATCATTCTGAGCCAAATTCCCACTCGTGGGAGTTAGTTTCAGTGAGGGTTTCCTTAGTAGTCTTGACACTTTCCAAAGCATGTACTCGCTCACTCGAAAGTCCAATGGTACATCAATCATCTTTAGTGGGTGATCCAAACCCTAATCCTAGATACTTTGGTATTTGGAAAGGTTCTAAGGGCTCTCTTCGTCCCGCTTTATTTTTTCCTAGGCCACTATTACCATCATAGCCCTTGGATTTCATCATGTCATATCCCTTTCCATATATCTTAACTGGTAATGGGGGTAGTGTGATAGCATCCTTATAGATCCATCCTGTGATATCAACAAGGTCCTCATTACTCATGTCTCCCCATTTGATGAAGACTGTTTTTGGTGGAACTTTGAAAATTTTTTGGGGTTCCATTCTGAAACATGGCCTACCATAGATCTTTGGAGACTTAGGTATTGTTGTTATGCTATATGATGTGTGCAGTTTTAATTCCCCACAGCCGAGGTCCTGGATCTTGATGGTGGATTCAGCCTTAGGGCTTGCAGAAGGTGGTGGTGTGGCGGAAGACGTGGATGTAACAAATGTGAGTGTGGATGGGTCAATGTATTTGGATGATGAAGAGCCAGGTGCTTCTTGGTTAATAGGAACTCGATTTTTAGAAATACCCCTTAGGTTGGTACAATATTGGAAAGGGTCAGGGTCTCCATATATGGTTATTTCTGTGCCATCAAATGGAAACTTTAGGCATTCGTGATATGTGGACGAAATAGATTTTAAGGCATGAATCCATGGTTGGCCGAGCAAGATGTTATATGGTAATTCCAAGTCCAGGACTTGGTAGGTTGTGTCCACAATGATTGGTCCCACTCTAATAGGGAGAGAGATAACGCCACGTGAAGAGCATTCTTCGTCATCATATGCTTTGATCACTATAATTTTTTTTTGGTCCATGCATGCATCAGAGAATCCTAGAGCCTTAACCAGTTTGAGGGAGCATATGTTCAATCCAACTCCACCATCTACTAAAACCCATCTAACTTTGTGCTTGTGGACAAAAGTTTCTATGTGCAATGCATCATTGTGGTTGGTTTTAGGTGATGAGTAGTCTTGATCTAACAAGGTGACATGGTGAGGCATAGTGAGGTATCCCACCATGGTCTCAAACTAATTGACATCAATGTCCTTGGGGACTAACAACTCTTGTAAGGTTTTATCTAGTGTATCTTTATGCACGGGAGAGATACGAAGCAGCTCAAGTATAGAGATTTGCGCGGGAGTCTTGCCTAGCTGGTCGATAAGGTTGAACTAACTTTGAGGTTGCCACCGCTTTGTGGTCTGGATAGGTTTTGACTTTTTAGCAGATGGGCCAAGTATGGTAATTTTGGGTTGCCTAGTAGTAGGCAGACCAGCTATGGTGACCTTGCCACTGTGAGTAGTAGCATTACATTGAGGTGCTCTCTTGACCATAATGGTATTGATGTATTCGTCATCAGTTCAGACATTATTTATAATAGGTCCACTAGAATAATCGTACTTGGCTTGGGCAAAGTTAGCTTGATTTTGTGGCCCTGAGGTGGAAGCATTATGAGAACCATGATCCTACAGTGGATTCTTATGGATAGTATGATCTGATTTGGAGGCGAATTGAGATCCCCTACTTCAATGATACAGCTTTCGATAAGATCTTTTACTATGTTTTTCAATCGTTGACAGTTAGAGGTTGTATGTCCTTTTTCCCGATGGTACTCGCAAAATGTATTATCATTCCATCATGTTGGTTTGAATTGTCCTGGGTCATATGGTTTTGGTTCCTAAAGTGTGATGACCCCATTCTTGAGACATTTCTTAAGGACTTCTTCAATGGGTTCACCCAAAGAAGTGTATGTGTGACCCTAAGGAAATTGTCTCATCTGACGGTATTGTCCCTGGTTATTTTGACTACTCTAGTTATTTGAAGGGACATTGGTAGGGGGTGTCAATGTCGTTGGTTTGTTCTATTGTTGAACCCCTTTTAGGGCCAATACAAGACCCACAATGTTTATAGTCTTGGCATCAACAACACCGTCATTTGTAACATGTTTATTTTTAACCCAATATTTATTTTTGTCGGTGGGTGGATTGGCATTTGTGTTTTTGGGACCATACCTTAGTTCTCCCTTTGTGATAAGGGCTTTCTCAATCTGGACCCCTTTTTTGATTAAGTCTGTGAAGTTTGTGCAACAATGTACTTGCAATGCATATTTTAGGGGTCCCAGAAGTGTTTGCACAAACATGTCAACCTTTTCCCTTTCTGGTATGTCAATGTGATACCGACTAGCTAGGCTTCTCCATTTTTGGAAGAATGGGATGAATGTCTCACCTGCATCCTCCTGTGTGAGATTGCACAAGCTAGTGATAGAGGTATCCATGTCGATGTTGTATGCGTAGTTTTTTATAAATTTTTGTTTAAGCTCATCCCATGTTTGGATATCCTTTTGATTGGAAAATCATTCAAGGGTAGGACCCGCTAGACTTTTAGAGAAAATTCTCATCAAGTATGTTTGTTCATAAGCGATGTCCATACAATTAGTTGCAAATTCATGAACATGTTCAATGGGGTTTGTCTTGCCTCTATATTTTGTGAAATTGGGTGACACATATCCCGAAGGAAATGGAGGTATGTATAAGTTCATGTTGAATGGGTATACATTTAGGTCATACGATATTTCTGATTTCTTGCCTGATATGTATATATTTTGGATAGTTTTCTCTAAATCCATCAATCTTGTTTGGAAGGTATCCATAACAGGGTCATTCGTGGTCCCGTGTGTTGGATTGCTTGGTACACCGTAGGTTCCTATTTGTTGTGTGTGAATATTGGTGTATTGTGGCGGTATGGATTGTTGTGACATGTATGATGTGTTTGGATTGGCGTGTTGTTGGTACTGAAAGTTAGGGTTGGGTGTATGTTGGTGAGTATGAATGTGGGATGAGTAGGTTGGGATATGTCCCCCAGCCATTTTTGTCACTACTTGGGGAATATGGTGACCATGAACATTGTGATTTGTGAATGATGTCATGGTTTGTGTTTGTTGACTAACTTTTCCAAATTGTTGGTTTTGCACAAGGGGACTATTCGTATTGTGCCCTTGGGATTTGATGGTATTTGACAGTGTTGACGTGTTCACATTTTGTTGTCCTTGAATGCATACATGTCATTTGCCTCCCCCCAATGGATTTTGCGAGATACCAATGAGAGGGTGTGTCGAAGGTGTACTCATGGTACTAGATGTGGTTGTTAAGGGGGGATTGTTGTGACTTGATGATGCCCCCGTGGAATTTACTGTCGTGGTAAAGAGAGGGTTTGAATAATTTTCCCACGTTGTCGAGGGGCCATAGGTGGTTCCAGCCGATTGTGAGAGTGTCGTGGATGTTGTGGGCATTGTGGCCAATTGTGATCCTCCAATGGATGTTGTGTTTATTGAGTTGGAAGTGTTTGGGATGTTGGGAGTAGCATGTACTATTGTTGTAGTGTCAAAGAAAGTGTTGCTCCTAGTGTTGGAAAGTTGATCACCATTTGATAGGTTATGTGCATTATTGACCTTATGGTTTTGGGATGTTGATCTCAACATGTTGATGTTGAATCCTTTAGGTAATTTGGCTCCTTGACTTAAGAGTATATCCAAGTATCTATCTTTGTCATATAGGACCATTTGTTCGATGAATTGAGAGGCCTCTGGATCTTGTACCACTACCTCTAGGTTTTCCTCAAGTATTTGACCATATTCATCTTTATGGAAGAATAGTTCAAATGGACTATTTGATGAGGAAGGTATTGTTGTGAGCAATTGATTGTCCGTATTGCCAAATGGATCATCAAAAGTCCAGTTTGGGTCATATGTGGGATTATTGAGAGTGGAAGTGGGATCTTGTTGAAAGTTTTCCTTTTGTCATTGTTGTTTTTGGAGTCTAGTTTCCACCATAAAATGAGATTGATCAAATGAAAATGACAACTAAATGCAAGGATGACACTATGTGAGGTCTAAGTTCAAAATGGCGACTAGGATGAATAATATTTTTGGATTTTTGGGAATAGAATATGTGATGTCTAGACTTATAATGCACTTTAAGACCAGGGTACCTAAGCACTTCTAAGCTCAACCTTTGTTTTTGATTTTGGTTACTAAAGGACTTTGTTGAAGAGAAAAATATGACAAGGTCTAAATGACTAGTGAGTTTTCCTAACTAGACTTTTGAGTTGGAAAAATCTCACAAAAGGGACAATGATTGAAAAAGATAATAATGGTGAAGTCCAAGATAACCTAGTTTCGAAAGCAATGACGTTTGTGAATTGGTGTTGAGATTTACCCAATCCAAAGTATGCAATGATTAGAAACCTAGGGACAAACTAATGCCTAATGTATGCACCTAAAAATGATAAAGGGTGAAACCTATGGTAAAGAATGCAACTAATGGTTGAAAGTTTGAGCAATTTAAAAATTGGTTTTTGACAAACCCTTTGGAGACAGTGTTTGAAAAATGTTTGACAGGGTGTAAACTTTAGATTTGACTTTGTATGAATTTTTACTTGTGACAAAAGAATGTGTTGTTTTAGGTTGCGAATGCGTCATGGTTTTGCGAATGCGGCTCAGTTTGAGTGAATGCGGCTTGGGGACTAACAAATGCGATTTAGTTTTGTGGATGCTGCTCTGTAAGTTTCATATCCATCGTGATGTGTATAGATGTGACATTTTAGATGCCAATTGTGGTTTAGCAGATCAATTGTGTTTCATAAGATCGAATGCGGTGCAATAGATGCGACATAGTTTGTGAAAATTGAGTTTCTTGTCATTTTGATGGCAAATTTGATCTATTTGATGTTGAATGTTTTGTTTAGAACTGTAAATGTGATCAATCTAGAAAGCACTTGACAAGCATAGTGTTTTGAATGTATGCAATTGCACATAAGACAAGTAAAATCCTAAAGGGCCAATAGGCCAAGGGTTTGTATACTTGATACAGCCCACCGATATACCTCGGATTGGTGACAAACACCTTTCCTTCTCAAGAGCGGATAGCTTAGAATTTTGGTGGCATTGGCTCCCCTCCATGGCTCATTAACATCATTCGAGCACACCAAATTTGGATTCTTTGGGTAGTGACTTCCCAAGAATTGTTATATCTACTCAAGGGGATCAGTAGTGAGTGTCTTCGGGCATGATACTGTACCCTGCACTATATCAAGCAACGACCAATAGAACGGTTGAACACTAAAACAAGGGGTTTTTAATTCAGGCATTTTTTTCGTGGAGCATTATCCATGCAGTGAGAGTCCCCTTTTGGATCCATCTCATCGGAACCACACATGTGATTCTTGGGTTTTCCCCAAGAATCCACTTTTGTATACCGGCTGGAAGTCCCTCGGTGTCAGGGTGCTACCGGTCTAAGTCGTCCTGGGGTGAGTACTTTTTCCCACCAGAATAGGCCCAAATTCTAGATTCAGTAACTATTTCTCTTACACCCAGGATCGCACAAGTGTGCAAGGGGAGAGGATACTTTGATTACTAAATCATAAGGGTAAAAATAGACAAAAACGGGTCTAGTTTTTTGATCATCGAGTTTTCACAAGGTGAGAGCATACTCACCTACCATTTTGCAAACACACTCAGACATAGTAAAAACACAAGTTCATTTTAATTGCACCAAAAGGAAATGTGTATTATACTAAGAAAAAGAGAGGCACATTGTTTTGATGTTTATTCTTTGACATTCAAACCTGCAAGACCATGCATTAGTAGTTTGAATGCTTGTCTTTGACCCACAAAAAGTAACCACCAAATGCTGCAAATCTCGATTAGTAACACAAAACCTATGCTAGATAGAATGCAGAAAAATCAGAAACAAAATGACACAAAAAATAGTAAAAAAAGAAATCGAATGCAAATAAACATAAAAAGTTACCAGTCAAATGCATTGCTCCAGAGCGAATGCATTGATCCAGAGTGAATGTGTCGTTCTATATGTCAAATGCATCTCAGGAATTCAACTGCGGCACGACAAAGTGATTGCAGCATTTGGGTCGGCTAATGCATCGCGACGCCTCAGATGCATCATGATTTAAAAAAAATGACTGCATCACTCCATACCTATACTTGTAAAAATGACAGAAAACACAGAAAAATGTACAGAAATAATAGAAAAGAGGGTCGTGTTCACCAATGTAACTGAGGGTTAATTTTAGGATTAGATTAGAGTTATAAAATCAATATAAAAAATAAAACCTAAAGTAATTACAAAACACAATGGAAGTAAACAAAAGAATGATTATACCAGAAAACCGTCGAGACCTTCATGCTTCACTTTTGTAACACCTAACTTGTTGGTTGATGTGTTGCCCTCATATTTGACATGCGAGCAATCTGAAAATACAAGTCTAAGTCCTACACCAAGGTTTGAAGGATTTGATCAATGCCTAATGCCTATGACAATATGAATGAAGTGCTTATGCCTAAATATACTAGAATAATAATATAATTCATATGCGTCTAATGCATAATATCTCATGCGTCCTGCAAAAATAAGAGGAAAATGGCATTTTATAGAAAATACCATTTTGAATGCACAGATGAGATTGACTTTTGATGGAGACCCAAAATTAGAGGTCTAGATTACATTTGATAATCCCTAACTAGGGTTAGAGAAAAATCCTTAAGTGAGTGGTCGAGATGTCATCAAAGAAGATTGAATCGGCGGTGGAGAATAAATGAGTTAAATTAATTAGAAAATAAAGATTTTCAAAAATCAAGAAGATAAAGACTGCCTAATTTGTGAGATTCAAAAAATCAAGAAGATAAGAGTTGAACTGAAGATCAGATTCGAAAAATCAAGACTCTGCCCAATTACTTGATTTTTTAGAAGATTAGTTACCATTTTAAATTAAATTAATTCAAAAAATGGATTTGTAAAATAATAAATAATCTTTTTCAGATTATTTACCAAAATGAACTGTTAGTTAAGAATGTGATGACATTTTAAATAATTTTATTTATTTAAAATGAGAGGAATATTAATTTTGACAATTAAATAATTACAGATAGTTATTTAATTTAGCAGATAAGATTAATTAATTAAATAAATTAATCAATTCATTTAATTAAGACAATTAGTGACATATTAAATAAATAAATAAACTTATTTATAATTTAATAATCAGGAAGAAATGACTAAAGAAGGGTGATTAAATAAATCAAAAAATTTATTTAATTAAAGGAAGACTTAGACAATTAATGACATATTTAATAAATAAATAAAATTTATTTATTTAATAATCATGAAGAATAAAAGGACATGAATTAATTAAATAATTATGAATCATTTAATTAATAGTTGAATGTGGATGAAGGACATAATTAAGTGTCATAATTATGCTAGGATGAAAGTGGTAAAAATGAAGCTTGCAGGCCTAGGTCATTTTTAGGTGTCTACAAGCCTAAACTACAAAATGGCTATAAACTTCAACATGACGATACTCGAACACCGTGATGCTTAGAAACTTCTTGTTTGAGGCTATGGGATCGTGTTGTTCCCCTCTACAATTACCTCTCTCAGTTTTCACTTAGAAGGAAAATCAGTATGTCTAAGTCAAGAACAAGTCCACCATGCCCATGGTCAAGGAAAATGTCGAAGATGATGCTATGTGTATGCTTAATTTGTAATCTAATTGAAAACACAAACACAATTAACAGAACTTTAAACTAAAGAAATTTAAATAAAACTAGAATGCAAAGGAGAATTTCTTCAGAAACATTCTGTCTTTCTCTATCTCCAGAGATTTGTTTGAAGCTTGTGGCTCTTAGATTGTGTAAGCTCAGCTTCTCCAAATGGCAACCTGTAGAACGAGTATGCAAAAAGGAAATTCTATTCTATCCTGTATGCTAATGGAATGAAATTGCTAACGGATATGGACAGGGGCTGTGGATTATGCACAGGGGTTGTGAATGGAAGATGTCATGATTCTATGCTATATTATGCTATGATTCTATGCTATGAAAATACTGTGAATACTATGAATGCTACTACTTGCAATTTGACTATAATTATCCTGCTTAAAACTTCTATATCATTTGGAGCTCCCGACAGTCATATTTATAGATTTTCTCATGCAAAAATCCTGGCTGGCAAGAATCTATGGCTGTGAGATTGTCTGGTAGGTTTGAATGGTGAAAGATGAAGAAGTTGAGAAGAAGATGGAAGAGGTTGAGAGGTTGGAGAGAAGGATGGATTCTTGTCTTCAACCCACGGGAACAAACCTACATAGAAACAGAGAAAATTAAATTTTATGTTTTGACTGTTTGCTTCCCGGATGTTGAAGATAATCCCCAAATTAAATAAATAAATAAATAAATAAATAAATTTAATGAATTTTAATTTTTGATTTTAAAAACTATGGAAGATTTTAATTAAATATTTTGAGATATTTAATTATGATATGACTTTAGAAGAATATAAAATTTTTAGAAGAATTAATTAAATATTTTGGAATATTTAATTATGAATTGATATTAGAAGAATATATTTAGAAGAAAGGAATATTTTAATCTTTATTTGAATAAAATATTCAAACTAAGATTATATGATAATTAATATAAATAAACCATAATATTTATTTAATTAATTAAGAAATGAATATGAAAAGATGATTAAATAAACTTATTTATTTAATCGAAATGAAATAAAGAAGAATATAAATAAATTATTTAAATTTATTTATATGTAGATGGAATCAAAAGATTTTAATTAAACATTAAAAATATTTAATTAATTACCAGACAATGTGATGTAAACATTTTTAGGTGTATACATTTTGCCCCTCTTTGAAGTGATGTGTTTTACGCATTGCTTCAAAGAATTTTGAAATTTGCCCCAAATGTTGACTGTCAGGTTTATCGATAGGTATATGCCCCCGCAAACGATGAATCGATAATATTTTGAATTTTTGTGATTTTTTTTTTAATGGATTTTTGCAAAAAAATTCAATTTTTATGATTTTGAAGATGTCGATTCATCGTTTGAAACTAATGATATGAAGAAAATTGACCTGAAAAGATATGAAATGAAAAATTGATGAAGAAATTGCCCCTGCTATGTTAAAATATGATAAAATTCCCCAATTTTACCATTATATAGGTTAAAAATGTCATTTTCCATGTCATTTTCAATGTTAACCTAGTAAAATTTACAAATTTTGAGGTCTAAGTTGATAATTATGGCACTTCCAGTTCACCAGCACCGTTTCGAGCGTATCCAACGACATCAGTGGCCAGCGCACTATGGACCTCCGGTATGTGTTCCGTAAATCTCCTTTCTTTCAAAAATTTTCCTTTTTGTGGCACATTTTTCCATGTTTCGACGTAAAAAAGTGTGTTTTAGTGCCCTTAAAGATTTTTGTAGCACATATAATATATTTCGTAACACATTTAATTCTGTAGTGCATATGATACATATCGTAGTGCAATTGAACATTTTCGTAGCGCGATTGATTCTATAGCGCATATGATAGTTTTGATAGCGCTTTTAATGGTTTTCATAGCGCATGAAATTTCGTAGCGCATTTGATAAATTTGATAGTGCTCTTAATGTTTTTCATAGCGCATACAATTCTGTAGCACCCGTAATCAAAAGCGTAGTGCTATTAATTAATTCTTTAGCGCCTAAGTTTCTTTAGCGCTGATGAGGAATTTTGTAGTGCCTATAAGTAGTTTTGTAGCGCTTTTGATTGTATGTTGTTGTGAATGATAAATTTGTTCCCAAAGTTGTTGGAAAACAAATATAAACTGATAGATTTTCTTTTAAAGTCATTAAAAACAAATAGGATAGATAAGTTTTCTCCTAAAGTTGTTAGAAAAAACTTGATGTTGATTATTTGCATTCCATGATGATGAAAAACAAATAGTTTGATTGATTCGTTTGCTTCTAAGGTTGTTAAAAACAAACATGATTTTGATATTATTCACATTTCATGATGATGATGAAAAACAAATAATTTGATATTCAGTTTTGGATTGATACGTTATGATGATTTGATATTGATGTTGCTTTGATAATATGTCAACAGGAGAGACTAGGTGTTTTGTAGTTATGAGAGACATTTCCGAGCACATGGACATTGATTCCACATTTGTTACTTTCAGATAGAGATGTGATTGATGCATGTGGGTTGAGTGCATTACTTGATATGCCTGAGGTTCGCCTCAATAGGGCTCTATTGACAGCACTTGCAGAGCGATGGCATAGTGACACCAACACTTTTCATTTACCGACGAGCAAGATTACAGTGACCCCCGAGGATGTATATCGCATCTTACGGATCCCAGTGATGGGAGAGATAGTTGTTTTTGATAGCCGAGAGGCTAGAGGCACTGATTCTTTGAGGAGGATTTTCTGAGATGATCAAATCGCTAGATACTTCGTCCCATGGGGCGAGATTACAGATACATACCCGCCGCTACCAGCTGTACTTGTAGGATTTATTGGAGGTGTGTTGTGCCCCGACCAAAGGTCGAAGGGGTTTGCGATCATATGGGGTCATGTTTTGGAGAGTATGGTGATGCAGGGGACACAGTATGCATGGGGTACATGCATGCTAGCCCTTTTATATGATGAGTTACATCATATTGTATATGGTAGAGGCCGGAGTTTTGCTGTTGGGTGCTCATTATTACAGATATGGGCATGGGAGCACTTTGCTATTTTATGTCCATTGACTCGAGGACAGCGACCAGCTGGTCGAGCATACAGATGGAGATATGCTCACATTATTGCTCAGTCGAGACTGGGAAAACTAGTGCATTGGCAGTGGTTATTAGATAGTCTAGATACAGTATGCTAGAGACCATATTTAGATTGTGAGCCATGGCTAGAGGATGCGAGGGAGATGCCATTTGTATGTACTTCCAGATTTTTGATTGGGCGGACTACATGGATCCTTGAGAGATTTCTTGCTGGGCGAGTATGTCGACAGTTTGGTCGGATTCAGGGTATGCCTGTGGGTTCTTTGATTTATGCACAGTGACAGCCAGAGCTTGCAGTGTGGGGTCCACATATTTCATATGAGACAGCGGTGGCAGAGTTTACTAGTCTGGGAGCACAGATATGGGATTATCGAGTGAATGTCCTTGATGCAGGGACAACACCAAAGTATTTCCAGTATGTCCTAGAGCATCCAGCACCACGTATGTCTGATCCTGATGAGGCTATTTCTCCTATTATTACACAGAGACAACGACAGAGGGACTCAGCATCAGAGGATGATGATTCAGAGGACAGTGATGATGATGAGAGTGGTGGAGATGACGACTCAGAGGGAGATGATGGTGGTGATGGTAGGGGTGGAGATAGAGGTGGCAGGAGAGGTGGCAGGAGAGGTGTCAGAGGTAGTAGAGGTGGCAGAGGTGGACCACAGATGAGACACACTGACCCATCCCCTTCAGTAGATCCAACAGTATCAGGCCAGATATCCTATTTACAGAGTATAGTACAAAGTTTGCAAGCTCAGCTATCATAGGCACAGGTCTTGATTTCACAGTTGTAGGGTCAGTTGACTTCGGCTACTGCTGAGAGGGATGCAGCTAGATAGTGGGGTGAGCAGGCCATTGCCTTGGTAGATAGCCTACAGAGAGTAGCAGCTAGCACCTTGACAAGTGACATGATGAGAGAGGTTACTAGAGCCAGCCAAGAGGCAGAGTTCTATCGGACTAGATATCATGATGCATTTCCACCTGAGCAGAGAGAGAGTTATGCTTAGTCACGGTCTACTCATGGTCGATCTTGTACTACCAATAGGGGTGTGACACAGCCATTACCTCCAGGAGGACCATCAGGAACAGGCGGAGCAGGTCCATCAGGGGCAGGTGGTGCAGGTCCTAGGCCAACTCCATTAGAGGATAGCAGTGCCTAGTGCATTGTATATGATATTTTCATGATATTCTGTGGAGGCATTTTGTATACACCTTGAGACGATCCCATTTTTTATGATATTATATCATTTGTAGTTGACATCCTTGTACATTTTGACATTCATTTTTGAGATATATGAAATGCAGTGATGATTTATGATGATATATGATGTGTCCATATGATGTGTATAATATGATGATTTCATGATTTATGATATTTATATACATGATTTTATGAGATGAAATTTATTTGATGAATGAATGCATGATGTATATGATGTATGCTTTAATTTTATGATTTTCTGATGCAAATATGAAAAATGTATGAAATGATGTTTTTGTGAATGTCAAAATATACTCAGTCATGTTTTCGAAAAGATATAACCATTTGACTCTTTGCCAGCTTTTTGGAAAATTTATGAATGCAAAATGCAGATTCTAACATGAATGCAAATCTATACTAACCATGCAGGACATTTATACAATATTGCCATTTGGAGAGCTTATTCATGCTTTTTTGTATCATCATAGAGCTTTGAAATGTTGAAAGTTAATACAAGCATCAAAGGGTATGTTAGCACCAGTGATGACCTGAGTATTTCTTTCATGATTTTTAATATAGCAAGTTAATACAAGCATCTAGGTATAATTGAACCGAGATGACCTGAGTATTGCTTGCATAAACAGACAAGAGTTAACCCATTTCCCATGCAAATTCTGAAATGTCATCCATGATACATAGTAGAACATGTCTCGCGACCAATTTGCATAGTACTAATGATTTCCTCGCAAACAGCAGACAAAAAAAATCATACTCCTTCCTTGCTCTTCTAGTTCAGTACATCATTGAATCACTCCAGAGATATGATAGAAAATCAAACAACCATTCAAATCTTGCTTAAAGTATTTCAAACATTTATTCAGATTAAGATCATCCAATTTTGGTTATCATCATTGATATTCTCATTTAAATAGTTGTTTGGATCATGTCGTTTCGATTTCCATTGGCATTGAATAAACATGTTGTGGTTGATTTGATACGACAATGTTTGTTGTGTTTTGCCAAATCTGTTTTATGTCTGTTTGTGATATTCGAAAAGCTTGTTGTCCTTCCCTTATTCAGTCTATGTTTATGCATTTTTTCCCTTAGTGTAAACACAACCTAAGGATAAAAGATATATACAAATTTCATCAAGCCATGATGAAACCTAAAGATTCCCACTGTATGATATGGATAATGAAAGATATATACAGATGATAGAAATGTATGGATGATGCCGAAAATGAAAACAAGACATAAACTAATAAATGGAGGAACCCATTTTAATCACAAGTAGTGCTTGTTTGCCAAGTTTTCACCACTTGTTTTTATTGCACTTTTTTTTTTTTCAGGACTTTTTATGATTTTTTTTTTAAAATTTTTTCAGGACTTTTTATGATTTTTTTGATTTTTTTAGGACTTTTTATGATTTTTATGATTTTTTTAGGACTTTTTAAACATAGAACTTCTTCATATGAATACTATTGATCGGTTCTTCAAACAGGTCCCCTTCTGACGTGGATAACTGATATGCACTAGAACCATATGCCGCAACGATGACAAATGGACCTAGCGAGTTAGGTTCAAATTTACCTTTCTTTTCTCTATCTTGCTGAGTACGTGGATTTTCTCTCAAGACTAAGTCACCCACTTGAAATGTCTATGGTTTAACTCTGTGATTATCGCTACGAGACATAATTTGTTGATAACCCTTCAAATGATCAGCTGCATGTTGACGCCTTTCATCTAACAATTTTAGCTCTTAAAGGCAAGAAACCCTGTAGTCTTCATCACTTATCAATCCCTTGAGTGAAACCCTAAGCAAAGGTATTTCAATTTCTAATGGTAAAATTGCTTCTGCTCCATAGACCAAAGCATATGGTGTAGCTCTCTTTGGTGTGTGAATGCTAGTTTTGTACGCCCACAAAGCTGGATTTAATTGCACATGCCAATCACAACTAGTGTCATTTACTGTCTTCTTCAATATCTTCAAGATAGTTTTGTTAGAAGCTTCTGCTTGACCATTACCCTGTGGATAATAAGGTGTAGAGAACCTGTGTTAGATGTGAAATCTTTCACAAAGTTCATCCACATATTGATTCTTAAAAGGCCTTCCATTATCAGTAACAATAGAATTAGGAATTCCATATCTACAAATAATGTAATTCAGGATAAATGAAGATATTTGTTTACCAGTCATTGTTGTTAAAGGAACAGCTTCAATCCATTTTGTAAAATACTCCGTAGCTGTTATGATAAATTTATGACTATTTGATGATGAAGGATGTATTTTACCAACAAGATCAAGTCCCCACTGAGAAAAAGGCCATGTTGAAATGAAAGGTTGCAGTTCCTGCGCAGGTGCATGAATAAGATTCCCGTGGATCTGGCATTTAGAACACTTCTTGACAAAAGTAAAAGAATCTTTCTCCATGGTAGGCCAATAGCATCCCATTCTGACAAGTTTCTTGGCTAAGGTCAAACCACTCGAATGAGTTCCACAAATACCACCATGAACCTCTTGTAAGGATTTTTCAGATTCGTCACGTTCAAGACATCTAAGGAGTGTACCATCAAGACCACGTCTATAAAGGTTATTGGCAATTAAGGTATAACGAGATGATTGGCGAATGAAATTCTGTTTTTGGTTGCGGGATAAATCTGAAGGTAAGATATTATCTTTCAAATAGGTATAAGTCTTGCCATATAAAGGTGAATCTGAACTAGTTAAATGACATATGACTTGGGTTTTAGGATCATCATAAGTGGGAGAAAACAATTGTTCCACCAAGAATTCATATTTGGTTTGATCTTCTGATATTTGTAATAAGGAAGCAATGGTAGCCATTGCATCTACAGCTTTATTATCAATCCTTGATATTTTTGAAAACTTGATTGACACAAAATATTTCTTATAATCATCCACCATGTTCTTGTAAGGTAACAACTTATCATCTTTGGTTTGATAATCATCATTAATTTGATTAATGACAAGTTGTGAATCACCATAGACTTCCAGCTTTGAAATATGCCATTCCAAAGCTATTTTTAATCCTATAAGCAATGCCTCATATTCAGCTATGTTATTTGTGCAAGGAAACATCAACTGATATGAGCATGAAATGTTATGTCCTTCAAGTGTAACAAAGAGAATCCCTGCCCTCAAGCCATATTGTGTATAAGATCCATCAAAGTACAATGTCCATGATTTGTTAATTTTTGCTATAAAAACATCTGCATTAGGAAACTCAATGTGCATTGGATTTTCTTCTTGTAAAGGTGCTTCAGCCAACTGATCTGCAATGACCTGTCCTTTAATAGCTTTTTGATCTACATAGTGAATGTCAAATTCACTTAAGATCATTACCCATTTTGCAAGTCTTCCCGTTAAAGTAGCTCTACTTAATAGGTACTTCAATGGATCAATTTTTGTTATCAACTTAACTGTGTGAGCCAATATATAATGTTGCCACTTTTGAGAAGCAAACACTACTGCAAGGCAAGCTTTTTCAATGAAACTGTAGTTTAACTCATGTTTTGTTAAGGTTCTGCTGATATAATATATGGCCCTTTCTTTACCTGTAGAATCTTCCTATGCTAGCAAAGCTCCCAAAGATACTTCTGTTGCTGAAATATAGAGTATGAGTGGCTCTCCTGAAATAGCTGGAATTAGAACTGGTGGATGCGTAAGATATTGCTTGATCTAATTGAATGCTGCTTCACATTTGTCATCCCATTTGAATGGGACATTTTTATGCAATAAATGTGTAAATGGTAAACTTTTATCTGCCAGTTGAGCTACAAACCTTCTGATGGACTGTAATCTTCCTTGCAATGATCGAAGTTGACTGATATTTCGTGGTGGCGGCATGTCCATTATAGCTTGTACCTTTTTTGGATCAACCTCTATACCCTTTTTTGAAACAATGTATCCTAGGAGTTTTCCAGATGTAACGCTGAAGACACATTTCTTTGGATTTAGTCAAACATTGAACTTCTCCATTCTAATAAAGATTTTTGATAAGATTTCCAGGTGTTCTTCTCGTGTGTGAGATTTGGCAAGTAAATCATCAACATAATCTTCCATGAATGTATGCATCATATCATGAAAAATAGTTGTCATTGCTCTTTGATAAGTAGCTCCAGCATTCTTTAACCCAAATGGCATTACATTCCAGCAATAGGTACCCTAAGGGCATGTAAACGCTATTTTATCTTGATCCTCTGGTGCAATTTTTATTTGGTTGTATCCTGAAAATCCATCCATTAATGAATACATTGCATGACTAGCAGTTAAATCAACAATCATGTCTATGTTGAGCAAAGGAAAATCATCTTTAGGACAAGCTTTATTTAAATCTCTGAAATCTATACAAACTCTGATCCTTCCATTTGGCTTTGAAACAGGTACAATATTGGAAATCCATTCTGCATAATCAATAGTTCGAATGAATCCAACATCCAAAAGCTTCTTTAATTCTTCTTTGACCAATAATGCAACATGTGGATGCATTTTTCTGAGTTTTTTCTTTACAGGCTTTGTCCCAGGTTTAATAGATAAATGATGCATTATTAAATTAGGATCTAAACCTGGCATATCAGCATATGACCAAGCAAAGTTAATTTGATTCTCCTTCAAGAATTGTATGAATTTCAAAACTTCTTCAACTGTTAATGATGCTACAAGTTGCAAAACTTTTGGCTGCTCCGCTATACTTATGTTGATTGATTCTGTTGGTTCAATCAAAATAGAAGATCTTTCATGATAATACTTAGGAAGAGTATCAAGTTTCTCATCCTTCAATGCCTTAGAAAGGTTTTCACTGTCGGATTCACTCTTTATTTTTCTTTTGTTTTGATCTATCACTACCATTTTTTAGTTTTCACCAATAGATCCATCTTTTATTTCATTTATTTTGCAGCTAAGAGACTTGACACCCTCCTTATCAAAATCATGAGTACGAGATTCTTGAATGAAACAATTGTTTTCTTCATTTGAGGAACAAAGGAAATTTATAATGTCCTCATCATCATTGAATGTGGGAATATGGATAGGTGCATCAATGTCCCAATCAATAAGTTCTGGATAAACTAAAGGCATAGGATCATTAGGTTGGTTAAGGTCTTGAATTGTCAAAGTCATGATATGGTTATCATCCTCATGATAGACAAGGTCTATGATGGTATTCTCCTGTTGATTGTCAATCTCATTAGAATCTGATTCATCCTCACTTGAGTCATGATTGCTTTGTAAAACATAATCAAGTGGAGGCCTTGAGCCTTCTCCTTGTATAAGAAGAGGTGCATACTTGTGTATGATATCAACTTGTTTATCCCTCCAAAATTCATCATTATAAATGGTATCCCATTCATATTCATTAGAATCAGTATCTGAACTATTTTGTAATTGGAAAACTGATTCATGAGGTTTATTTGACACTGATCCTCCTTCATGAGTTAATTGTGTTTGCTGTGAAGTAGAGTCTTCTTTATCTTTTCCATATCCAAGTCCTGTTTTATCAC
>VDFB02105889.1:0-19804 GCA_007258455.2 Sequoia sempervirens
AGCATGAGTAGTTGTCATATACTCTGCTTCAGTACTGGAAAAAGAAACCATAGCTTGTCGCTTACTCATCTAACTAATTGCACCACCAAATAAAGTAAACACATAAGAACTAGTGGATCTTCTACTATCAACATCACCTGCCCAGTTTGAATCCAAATAACCATTAATATCAAGGGAAATCTCATCTTCAATCACATTACTATGATAACATAAGGAATAATTTGAGGTACCCCACAAATATCTAAAAAGTCTTTTAATTGCATCCCAATGAACTCTACCAGAATTAGACATATATTTATAAATAACTCCCACTTCTTGGGAAATGTCCAGTTTAGTATAAACCATAGCATACATCGAACTTCCAATTGCACTTTAGTAAGGAACTCTACTCATGTATTCCATATTTGATGGAGATGTTGGACAATCTAAAATAGATAACTTTATGTTGCCCATTTGAAATTGGTTTTGACATTGATGTCAGGTTGAGTGTTCACCTTGGCAAGCATTATGGTGGTACACATGAATATATTATGCATCATTGGTTTAGTTGATATTAATATGGGTGACTATAGAATTGATAAATCATGAAGCAAAAATACTTGATATGTGCATATTTTTAGTTTCTCTCTTGGTACATTTCAAATTTAGACCATGCATTGGTCTTTCACATTGGTTTGTGTTTTGGCATCGGTGTTAAAGCAACACTTGAGGTGAAATGAATAATGTTTTACTCCAGAGGAAGCCTTGATGGTATCATTACATTAAGAAATGATGTTCATGTTACTAAGGTTGAAAAGGCACTGACATGGATATATTGTTTCATATACATAATGATGTTTTCATTTGTCATTCAAAAAGGGGCACTGGGTCAGGAAAATTATTACACATGCAATAATGTTTTATTCATTAATTCTCGAGGAAGCTTCCCAAGCACATTTTTTTCTTAACCTTGATGATGTCTTCTTCATTATTTAAAAGTACTATGGCTAGGGCATGATACAATGGAATTTAGGGTTTGAAAGAATCATGGTCTCAATGTGACAATGTTGGTTGTATGGCGACTGACAGACTTTAATTTTAGTTACATTATTTTTTGTATTGTTGTAAAAGTCTCAATGGGTTTTGCTTGAATCAATGACATTTAGCTATAGAACATTTGGTCAGTTGAGTGGTTGTGATCTGTAAGTTATTTTTTAGTTACATTTCTCTTAGGAAGAAAAGTATGGCTTTGTCAAGCTTCACAAGATTAACGATTGCTTTATATGAAAAATGCTTGAGCTTTGTTAAAAGGTTACACTGTGGAATTAAAATTAAGAAACAAAAATATTCATGTTGTTTTAAATTGCTTTGAACATCTTGTTAAAAAGAGAGGCTTTTGTTGAAACCCTATTGCAGAACGTTTGATAAAATGCATTTGTAAATGGGTTGTAAACAATGTTTTGTGCTTAAAAAGATAGTTAGAAAATGTTAACTTATTTGTTGAGTAAAGTTAAATATCAATGATACATCTTCATGCCAGTGAGGCAGTTATGAATTTCAAAAGCTAGTGAGGCACAAAATAGCCACTAAGGCTCTATAATATGTGAGTTTTGATTAAGTCAATGAATAATTTTATCTTGTGATTTTTCATCCCTATGAGGGTTTTCCACTTAGGAAGTAACTATGTTATGGTGTGACTTCCTTATTTTGATTATCTTTGTGTTTGCTCAAGTATTTCACATTTAATTGTTATGATGTTGCATTCAATCAATGAATGTTTGTATTATTGAAATAACATGAGAAAAAATTGGTGCAAATTGATTAAGTCAAATTGAAAATATTCTTATATTCTTTATGATGAGACAAGCTTGACTGTTGTACATATATGATAGTGGACTTAATAGTTGAACTGTTCTGGTCTTACATATTATAAGGTAAAACTTTTGAAATATTAATTCAAGGTTTTTTCAAATTTTCATACCACTCATTTACCCCCCCTCTCAATGGTATCGTACTCCAACAAGTGGTATCAGAGCCATACCCTTTCCAAAATTTTAATCAAATTTGAGGATTCATGTTGGAGTACTTGAGATAGATAATCAGGAAGGTCTTTCTACTTCTAGAGCACCATTATTTGATGGTACTGGTTATGCGTTTTGGAAGTTTAGAATGAAACATCATATAAGTTCTCTTGGCTATGAGATTTGGCATGCTATTGAAAATAAATACACTAACACTACATCACCCTCTACTGTAGAAAAGAAAAATGAATATGAATGTGATGCTAGGGCTACAAATGCTATTCGCTATGGTATGACTAATGATGTTCTTGTTAAAATTATGGATAGTAAAAGTGAAAAGTCTACCTAGGATAAAATGTCTAGTATTTATGAGGGTGATGAAAAAGTTAAAGAAGCTAAATTACAAAATTTTAGAGCCAAGTTTGAAGGCCTAAAGATGACCGAGGAAGAGAAGGTAGCTGATTACCTTCTAAGAGTTCAAGAAATTGTAAACTTAATTCATTGTCTTGGTGAAACTTTAGAAGAAAGTGTAGTTAAAAATGTGTTAAGGTCATTGATACCTAAATATGATCCTAAAATATCTATTGTAGAAGTGAGATTTGAAAAAACTCATTTTAGATGAACTACATGGTTTCTTTATAGCCTATGAAATGAGAATGTGTACTAAAAATACCACTACCAAAGAAGCTTCCTTTAAGTCTGTGAAAAAGGATAATGACATAAACTCTGATTCAGAGAAACTAGATGGTAATGAGTCTGTTCTTGTGAGTAAACTGAAAAGAGGATTAGGTAGACAGAAAGGGAAACTACCTTTTAATTTTTTTAACTATGGCATGACTGGGAATTATGCTTCTCAATTCCCTAATAAAGACCTCAAAAGTGATGAGGAAGATAGTAGAAAATAGGGAAAGAAAAAACAACACAATTTTAAAAAGAAATATGTTTTTAAAAAGAAGAAAAGTATATTTGTTGATGTAACAGACAGTTATTGATGTAGATCAAGGGTGGATAATTTCAACATAAATTCAAACACACAAACTTTGAAATTCCAGAACATAACATGGTGATTTTTTTTCTCACAAGCCTTCAATCCTTAAAGCTTAAAACATGGGGGCAACAAATTGGGTTATTTGGCCATAACTTTCATTGTAGACATGATATCAAAAATGTAAACACAGTTCTAGATACCCATTTGGGTTTTCTACAACATATCTCATAATCAAGGTAGGTTAATTTATATGGAACCCTTAAAAAATAGACCGTCCTTTTGCCAATTAAGCTTAAAACATGAAAAATCAGACCTAGGGCATCATCAAAACATGTGCAAACCTCAATATGGAACCTTGCATTTTTTTGAGCATGGTAATATAAAAAAATTCAGACTCCCACACAAAAATTTATAATTCTCCAATGTGGAAATCATGAGAAATCATATTTTGAAAGTCACTAGTTACCATGCCTAAGGTTTATGACAATTTTGCACTATTTTTGCAAAAAACGGAATATCACTCTCCAAACTCAACAAAAATTGATGATACCAAGTGCATTAGAAAGTAGATTCATATGTCTTTCGATCACAATTTTTTTGAGATTAAGATATGGAATATCAAATTTGAACCATGTGCTGCAACAAGCCGGTTACAAAAAAAAAAATGGAAGTGGCCATCACCAATTTGATAACTTATATAAAAATTAATAAAAATCAACCAAACCAATTGAAAATGAAAGATAACTCAATCCTCTATCACATCCAATTATTTTTAAATCATGAAAATTCCATACAATATCATACTACATCAAAGAATAGTGATGTAATGTTGAAATATTCAGAAAATAAAGGAATTTTATTTATTAAACTTCAAAATTGTAACTTCCAACCACACACCAAATTGGTCTTCGACCTTACTAGGCCTTTTTAAGGAATTTCCATTGAATTCCAAATATTTAAAAATTTATTTTCAACTTCCAACCATTCACCTTCCACTAGAAACCAAAAATTGGAAAAGTTGTTTATTTGCAACTTGACAACATTCAACAACTTTGACACTTTTGCATTTGCACACAAACTAGACTCCAACACATTTAAAATATTTTCTTAAACCTTATTACATATTAAGAGCTTAAAAAAAAAAACCATTAACCTTTTTACCCCTACACCATATTCCCAAGGGGAAGAAAAATTCAAGTCCACTTGAGTGTAAGTTGTCTCTCTCTTCATGGTCTTCCAATTCTTCAGAAACTTGTCCTTCATCTCTACAACTTTCTCTGGATCCCTTTTCTTCTTTTTGTACCATCTCTTATTGAGCATCTTCTCAACTTCAAGGTACCAAAATTCAATTTCTTGTTCATATGCCTTAGTACCACCATCTATGTCTTCATCTTCATCATTCGAACATAATATGTCAGCATATTCGTCTTCCATAAAATCAGAAAATGCAACCATTACCTCTATTTTTTTTGTAACATCTTATTCACCATATGGTGCATAGAAATTTGCATACGTTGCATTCACTTCTCCTTTTTCTTGATACCCTTTTCCATCTTGATTTTCATCTGCTGCACCTATAAACACACACTCACAAATATTGTTAGAAATAACATTTTGAGTCTCAAGGGACCCATTTTCTTCACATTGTTCCTCTTCCTCAGATGGCTTATGCTCTTCCATCATCATCAAAGACTCTTCAAGGTATGTTTCTACTGCCCTCTGTTACCTTCTACTCTTCAAAATTATCTTCTTGATAGGCTATTTAACTTTCTTCCTTTTTGGCCAATGCCAACCTTTTTCTTGGTTTACTCTCTCAAGCAACTGTTGCATCTCAAGTTCCATCATATTTTCCATTTCTTCCAAGGTGTGCCTCAACTCCATTATCTCTTGTTGCACCTTTATCTATTTTTTTTTCTCATTTTTCTTCTTCATCTCACTTTTCTCTTTTCTCATCACTTGTTTCTTGCTTCATACCTCCTTGCTCTATAAATCTCCATGGAAAAATATTCTCAACATTTCCATTCTATTTTTGTGAGAAAGTATCTTTAACCTTCTTCCTATTTTCATGATACCTCACCTAGGTTTCCTCCTTTCTTCACTACCTAGTCTTTTGGCATCCAAGTTCTTCCTTCAACCTACAAAAAGACAACACATAAACTCCAAAAAACTTATATTGCCCAGGTCTTTGGGCTCTAATATAGATTCGATGTATAGAAAGGGTGGATAACTTCAACACAAACTCAAACACACAAACTTTACAATTCTAGAACATAACTTGGTGAGTTTTTTCTCACAAGTCTTCAATCCTTAAAGCCTAAAATATGGGGGCAGCAAATTGAGTTTCTTTTACATAATTTTTATTGAAGAGATGATATAAAAAATTTAAATATAGTTCTAGATACCCATTTGGGCTTTATAAAAAATATATTACTCGACTGTCCTTCTTCCAATTAAGCTTAAAACATGAAAAATCAAACTTAGGGCATCATAAAAACATGTGCAAACCTTAATAAGGAACCCTGAAACATTGAAGCATGGTATTATACAACATTTTAGACTCCTGCACAAAAATTTAGAATTCTCCACTATGGAAATTCTGAGAAATCATATTTTGAAAGTCACTAGTTACCCTGCCTAGGGTTTATGATAGTTTTGCACTATTTTTGCCAAAATTGTAATATCTCTCTCCAAACTCAACAAAAATTGATGAAACCAAGTGCATTATAAATTAGATTCACATTTATTTCAATCCCAATTGTTCTAAGATAAAGATATGGAATATCAAATTCATACCATGTATTGCAACAAGCAAATTATAGAAAAATTTAGAAGTGGTTGTCACCAATTTGATCATAACTTACATAAAACTTAATGAAAATCAACCAAACCAATTGAAAATGAAAGATAAATCAATTCTCTATCACACACAATGATGTGAAGATCATGAAAATTTTGTATGGTACCTTAATACATCAAAGAATAGTGATGCAACATTCATATTTTTCAGAAAACAAAGGAATTTTATTGCTTAAACTTCAAAATCGTAACTTACAACCACATCCCAAACTAGTCTTCGACCTTACCAGGAATTTGTAATTAATTTCCATAAAATTTACAATAGTTACAAACTAAATTTCAACTTCCAACCGTTCACCTTCTACTAGACACCAAAAATTGCAAAAGTTGCTTTTTGCAACTTAACAACATTCAACAACTTTAACACTTTACATTTTCACACAAACTTAACACCAATGACCCAAACTAGACTCCAAAAAAATTAAAATGGTATTATTAGACCTTATTACATATTAATAACTTAAACAAAACAAAGCATTAACATTTTACCCCTCTTGGGCATGAGAACCTAGGTGCCCCTTCACCAGCTACTCAGAAGGATCTATTGAAGAGGGATAAGAAACCCTATTTATGACTACCATTAGTCCCAACAAAAATAAAAAATAAATGATTATATATGAATTTGAACTTGAGGTTGATCTTGAGGGTGAGCTAAAATTTTCCCTTAGTGAAATCAAGAAACTCAAAAGGGAAGCTGTAGTGCAGAAAAATGAAACTCAGAAAGATACTGAAAAACCTAATTAACAAAATTATTGGGTTTGAAAAAGAAATCTCAGGCATGAAACTTCCACTTGAGGAAAACAAGAAGATTTTAGAAGTTACTCAAGAACAGTTAAAAATAAAAAAAAATGAATGTTGTGCTCTAGAGGAATATATTGTTGCTTTAAGAAAAAAACTTGTCATGTGTGATAGTGGTGACAAGCTAACATACCTCTTGAACAAACAAATTACCACAAATATAAAACTGGTGTAGGTTTAAAGAATAAAATTGGTCATATGAAAATAAACTTCAACATGTTGATTCTACCAATGAGAAAATCATTGACAAAAGAGGTAATCCATTTAGATGTAATCTACAATTCTTTGGCTATTGCTTCTATTGAAGTCAATTCAGGCACAACACATGAAATTGTAAGGTTATGTCTAGAAGGAGGCCTAGTTTTGTAAATGGAAATATATATAAGTTATTGAACAAGTTGAAGTGTTATAAATGTGAAAATCTTGGACATGTATCTAGGTTTTGCAAACCTAACTTTGGAATGCAGCATAGCAAAAGTAGCACTCATCTCAAGACATCTTTTAGTGTTGACAAAAATAAATAAATTGTAAACCAAAGAAGAAGGTTGAAGCAATGCTTGTCCAAACAACCATACATGCCCAAAAGAAATACCTATGGGTTTTGGAAAATGGATGCTCTCACCACATGACTGGTGATAAGAACAAGTTTATTAGTTATGAAGATTACATTGGTGGTTTAGTCAAATTTGGGAATGATTTATGTATTTTGATCAAAGGAAAAGGCACCATAATTTTGGATAATGACACTCCATTACATGATGTCTACTATGTATAATGTCTAACTTACAATGTTCTTAGTGTGAATCAAACCTGTGATAATGGATTTTAAGTCACATTTACTACTCAAGGGTGTGAAATCAATAAGAAATCTGGAATTTAAATTATTGTAGCTAATTTAAGAACAAAATGAAATATCTATTAGCTTGGCACGTAAGGCTTACACATATCAATTATGACAATATTGTCAATATCAACAAGAATATAAATGTAGGAAATATGATAATCATCTCTAAACCTAGCAATATTACTTGCAAGGAATGCCAACAAGGTAAGCAAACAAAAGTAAGTTTTAAATCTAAAGAGTATTCTTCAACTAAACCCTTACAACTTTTTCATTATGATTTATGTGTTCCTACAAGGACAAAATCATTGAATGGTGAAAGGTATTTTATGCTATTTATTGATGATTACGCTAGAATGACTTGGGCAACCTTTTTGAAACACAAATTAGAAGCTTTTGATAGATTTAGGATATTTAGAAAGATGTTTGAAAAGGAATTAGATCTAAAAATCAAGTGCCTAAGGTCAAATAAAGGTGTTGAGTACACTTCTAAATAATTTGTGGACTATTGTGATGAACATGGAATTAAGAGGCAATCTCCAGCCTCTAGAACACCGTAACAAAATGGTGTAGTAGAAAGAAAAATTAGGACAGTGAAAAAAATGGCAAGGATAATGGTCCAAGATGCTAATTTACAAAAAAATTACTAGAAAGAAGTTGTCCATACAACAATTTATACTTTAAATAGAGTACAATTCAGAGTTAAGACTAAGTATGCTCCTTATGAACTGTGGTATGGAAGACCTGCAAATGTTGCATATTTTACAATTTTTGGTAGTGAATGTTTTATTAAAAGGAATGATGAAGGTGTAGGTAATTTTGAATCCCACTGTGATGAAGGTATTTTCTTCAGTTTCTCTACTCATAGGAAAGCTTACAAATTTTTTAATAAAAGGTTGCAAAGAGTGATTGAAAGCACTAATATAAAATTTTATGAGATGTTGCAGCCATATGAACATCAAAAATAAAATGATGGAGAATTTCATCTACCTAAAAAAGAGGTGAAATTAGAAGAAGAGGAAGAAAATCAAGAATAATCTCCTAAAAACCTTTGGAAATAGCAGCTAAGACTCACTCAAAGGCAGTGAGAAGGAAAAATCCTCAAGAAAACATCATTGGGGATAGATCCGGTAGTGTTCAAGCTAGAAGAAAACTTTCTAGTGCAAGTGATTAGGTACATTTATGTTTAATTTTAGAACTTCAACCTAAAACCTATTAAGTGGCTGGTAAAGATGAATTCTGGATTAAATCAATGGAAGAGGAGTTATGGAAGATAGAAAAGAACATGACTTGGGAACTTGTCCCTAGAGCCAAGAACAAGAATGTCATTGGAGAAAAGTGGGTCTTTAGGAATAAACTTGATGACAAGGGTAATGTAGTTAGAAATAAGGCAAGAGTTTTCTGCAAAGGGTACTCTCAAATTGAGGGTATTGATTTTGATGAAACCTGTGCCCCTGTAGCTAGACTTGAAGTTGTAAGAATCTTTCTAGATTTTTTTGTTTATAAAAATTTCAAAGTGTGTCAGATGGATGTTAAAATATCCTTTTTAAATGGCAAGCTTGAGGAAGAAGTTTACATGGAGTAGCCCGAGGGAATTGGATGTGTAGGAAAATATGATCATGTCTATAGGTTGAAAAAAGCATTATATAGATTGAAACAAGCTCCTAGAGCTTGGTACTCTAAGTCAGATAAACATTTACAGGGTTAATGATTCACCAAAGGAGGTGTTGACAAAAAAATGTACTACATGAAAAAGGGTGACAATATATTCTAGTTGTTGTTATCTATGTAGATGATATTATTTTTGGGAGTAATGATGATGATATGTATTTTTTTCCCTAACATTATGAAAGTAGAGTTTCAAATGTCCACGTTAGGAGAACTCTCCTTCTTTCTTGGGTTACAGGTCTCTTAACTTGAGAAGTGTATTTTTATTTCTCAAATGAAATATGCAAAAGAGATGCTCAAAATATTTCAAATAGATGAAAGTAGACCAATTGTAACTTCCATGGAAAATAGCTACAAATTAGGCCAAGATGTTGATTTTCTTGATGTAGAACATACTATGTTCAGGTCCATAATAGGTAGTGTTTTGCACTTGACTGCCACTAGGCCTAACATCATGTATGTTGCATGTTTGGTAACTAGATTTCAGTCCTCTCCCAATCAATCTAATCTCAATGCAGTTAAAATGATAGTTAAATATGTCAATGGTACTATTGATTATGGTTTATGGTAACCAAGACATGATTTTACCTCGCTTTCCTATGTTGATGTTGATTGGGAAGGTTGTGTAGAGGATGGGAAAAGTACCTCTAGAGGGGCATTCTTTTTAGGTGGTAGATTGGTAGCATGACACAACAAAAAGAAAGATTCTATATCTTTATCCACTACTGAGGTAGAATACATTGTTGTTGCTACTTGTTGCTCTCAAGTCTTATGGAGGGTTCAAAATTTAAAAGATATCAAGGTTGAAGTTTCTCATCTTGTTTCTATTCTATGTGACAATACTAGTGCAATCAATATTACAAAAAATCCAATCATGCACTCTAGAACTAAGCACATTTCTATAAGATATCAATTTTTAAGGGAAAATGTTCTTTCCAATGTGGTTGCACTGGAATATGTGTCTACAAAACACCAAATAACTAATATATTCACTAAACCTTTGCCAAAAGAGGTCTTTGAACACTTGAGGGATAGGCTTGGAGTCCTTTCCCTTTCTTCTCTTCAATATTTTTTCATGAGCAAGGCTTTAGGGGGGGGTTTAATGCATATTATACATCCCTGGTTTATACTTTATTCAATTTTTCTTTTTTGTGGTTCGAATCTATGCTCATTTTTCATGCTATGGCAGTTCTATGTTTCATTATGTAGTAATCTATTTTTAGATTTATTTCTTCAAATCTAATAGTGTTTTTTTTACTATCACAACAATATGAGATCTTTGGATAGGTATTTGTTATTTTCCTACCCCTTTGAACTTTGGAATTATTTTCAAAAGGGGGAGATGAGCTTGATACATATTTGCAAGTTTACATGCTTCAAAATTGATTTTACAAGTTCATTTATAGATTCAGACTTTCATTTGGTTGAATAATGCACATGTTCAAGTTCATTTGTCTCATGATGTTTATTTCTCTAAATTGCATTATTACATTCAATGTTGTGTTATCTTCAATGCTTGATTGTTACTTTCAGCTACATTTGGTGGTTGATTGACCTGAATAGTTTGTATTACCTTCAAATTCACATGGTGATTGGTTGAAATGGAAGCACTTTGATGCTTCTACAAGTGATATTCATTCAAATCTTTGGAAATTTTGGCATCAATTCCAAAGGGGGAGTTTTTTTCCCCTTTGGCATAGGTTTACACATTGATGTCAAGTTGAGTGTTCAACTTGGCAAACATTATGATGTTATGCATGTATATATTATGCATCATTGGTTTAGTTGATATTATGGGTGACTATAGCATTCATATGTCATGAGATAGAAATACTTTATATGCACATTTTTTTAGTTCCTCTCTTGGTAAATTTGAGATTTAGACCATGCATTAGACTTTCACATTGGTTAAGGTGGCATGATCATTGTTTTGTGGTTTGGCATCAATGTCGAAGCAACACTTAACATGAAATGAACAATGTTGTATTGTAGAGGTAGCTTTGATGGTATCATTACATTCAAAAATGATGTCCATGTTACTAAGGTTGAAAAGGAACCCACACGGATATATTGTTACATATACATCATGATTTTTTTGTTTGTCATTCAAAAAGGGGCACTTGGTCAAGCAAATTATTACACATGCAATAATGTTTTATTCATTAATTCTCAAGGAAGCTTCCCAAGAATTTTTTTGTCTAAACCTTGATGATGTCTTGTTCATTATTACAAGTATGATGGCTAGGGCATGAGACAATGAAAGTTAAGGTTTGAAAGCATCATGGTCTCAATGTGACAATGTTGGTTGTATGATGACAGAAAAAATTTAATTTTAGTTACATTATTTGTTGTATTTTTGCAAAAGTCTTGAAGGATTTTGCTTGTATCAATGACAATCAATTGTAGAAGATTTGGTTGTTTGAGTAGTTGTGATCTGTAAGTTATTTTTTATTTACTTTTCTATTAGGAAGACATGTATGGCTTTGTCTAGCTTCACAAGATTAATGATTTCTTTATGTGCAAAATTCTTGAGCTCGGTTAAAAGGTTAGACTGTGGAATTAAAAGTACAAGATTCATGTTGTTTTAAATTGATTTGAATATCTTGTTAAAAAGAGAGGTTTATGTTGAAATCCTATTGTAGAAAATTTGATCGAATGCATTTGTAAATGAGTTATAAACAATGTTTAGTTTTTAAAAAGATAGTTGGAAAAAGTCAGTGAAATAAGATTAATGTGTTGTGTGTATTATAGACTTTGAGTGAAATGAAGTTTAGAAGACACAAAATGCATTAAGGTTGAAAGATGACATGATCTTTAGAGAAATAGATTGATCCTCTGTATTTTTCTTTTTATCTTATTTGTTGAGTAAAGTTAAATGTAAATGAGACATCTTCATGCCAGTGAGGCACAAAATAGCCACCGAGGCTCTATAATATGTGAGTTTTGATTAAGCTAGTGAGGCATTTTATCAAGTGGTTTTTCATCCCTATGAGGGTTTTCCACTCAGGAAATAACTATGTTATGGTGTGATTACCTTCTTCTAATTATCTTTGTGTTTGATCAAGTATTTCACATTTAATTGTTATGATGTTGCATTCAATCAATGAATGTATGTATTATTGAAATAACATGAGAAAAAATTGGTGCAAATTGATTAAGTCAAATTGAAAATCTTCTTATATTATTTATGATGAGACAAGCTAAGTGGCTGCTCTACATATATGATAATGCACTTAATAATTGAACTATTTTGGTCTTACATATTATAAGGTCAAAGTTTTGAAAGATTAATTCAAGGTTTTTTCAATTTTTCATAGCACTAATTCACCCCACCCTCTTAGTGGTATTGTACTCCAACACTTTGTTCCAAAAAAAGGGGGGCACACAATGGTCTACAATCATGAACATTAAATCTCTATAACATTGAATTGAAATACTTGTTGGCAACACAAGGGTAGACAACTGAGAGCGAGGGTGAATAAGTTGTCACATAAATTATACTTATTTAACTTATTCTCAAATATGATAAATAAAAATGAAAGCCTAAACCATCACCACATCAGAAACACACATAACACTAAGATTTTTTATGTGGAAACCATGTTAGGGGAAAAGCCATGGTGGAGGTTAATCCACAAGATTATACTCTGTTAAAAGTATAAAGGAATTATAAATGGGAATGGACACTCATTCAAGCACACTTCCTAGAGCTCATTGCTCAAATACAAAAAGGAATACTATGCAAAGGAAGACACACTGTCCTACAGAAACATTCAGATTACATGCACAATATTTTGAACTAAGAAAATAGCAACTACTTAATGCCTAATTACAGTTTTGGTTAAGCACATAAACTCTGCTCACTCTTCTTCACACTTTACTTCTTTCTTAAAAATATTAGAACATTAGTTGCACATAGGACTCAAACATATCGCACACCACCCACACACATATGTCTTTAAATGGTAAAAACAATCACTCATATATATCTACAAGAGATAACATCATCCACATGTCGACTTCAACAAAATATAAAATATGTACAAACTATTGGCTCAATCGATAAACAATTTTCAATGCACACCAAAACAAGTCAGCCAAAACATAGTAAAGACCAAAAACAACATCCTGAAACATGAAACACCTTCAAAAATTATGCCTCAAAGATCCACAACACACTACAATCACCCTGTCAGCCGTGGACATGAAAAACATGAAAACACAATAGAAAATCACCAATCGTGAGTACAACAATAAATGTGGATGTAAAACATAGATAGAGAATGATCTAGAAACATCCAAAAGCATCATGAATCACCACAGAAGCATCTTCGATAACTCAAATTACTAGAATCACATTATCATCTTTTAGGAACACCAACTGAAGCAACAAAATAACTGTCAGAACACAAATACTCATAACTCGATCAAATCTTCATGCAGATCTCTGAAGCTTTATGGGGATAAACTAGATATACTCAACAAAAAACCTTTTAATCCACAACCTCTTATCATCAATATATTGTGCTAGGCAACAATATAACTTCACTACACCACTGACAACCTGCAACTTATTTTATTAGAATTTTCTCAATATCCTCAACATATACAACCTTAATGCCAATAGTGTTGACATCAATCACAACCACATATTAGTAGCATCCAAAAATCTCCCCCTTTGGCATTGATTGCAACACAGGATGTGAAAACACCGTCAACACAACTATCTCTTAGCACTTTCTCCCCCTTAGATTTTAACTCTTCTCCTCAAATAATTCACATGTTTTCAAATGAATCTTCTCCACCTTTGACATCAATGACAAAGATACACATTATATTTCTTCATACAAGCTCTAAACCACATTTCTAAACATCTGACTACTCCTACTGAGTAGTAGTTGTCGGCCTCCTACAATGATCTCATAACTAGGCTTTTACCACCATAATTCAGAGACTAGAAATCTAACCTGGATAGCTATTCGGTCATCATGGAGGTGCATTTAACTTGTCAACCCAGAGATGTAGAATTGAAATGGTTCAACACTATATGTGCACTAGGAATTCTAAAGTAGCCATCTCTAATCTACAACTAAGAAACACATAGTACTGAAAGTAAATTGTAGGAAGGAAATAAAGAAAATGCTTAAACATTAACCAACAACTTAAGATAAACTAAGATGCATAACAAGAATAAAGATTTGGGCGAATAGATAGGAAACTACTACGTCTTCTTTGGCTATAGGAATAGACACAAAATGGGCTTCTAGTGGCTGTAGGAATAGTCAATGCCAAATTTTGAACTAAGTACAGAACAGGAAATTATGACTAAGCTAATTATTCTAAAGAAAGGATTACTCACCAAGTGGGTCCCGTTGGATGAGTATCCACTAAATGTAATACAAACTCAAATACTCAAATTTAGACTATCATCTCATTCATTGAAAATCACGTAAACAAAGTAATCAGCATGGCTGTATTGAAAATTAGAGTATGCTCAATACATTATCAGTGTCATTTCCCAACAATCAAGAACTAAGGACCCTTTAGAAGGAGATTCAAATCCATATTTACTCTACCAGCTAAATAGGAAGGTCAACTCCCACTAACTGGAGGATGCCATTTAGGGAAAGCAAGGAAAAGAGTGGTAGCACGATTATGTTTGCAGGGAATCCAGTCAGTCATGCATGCCCAAATGTGGAATCAATGCTACAGTAATGTCCACAATTGTTAAGTGCCATAAATACAAGGCAATTACAATTGACTACCATGGGGAATCTACTGGCATCATCCTTCAGTTGTCTCCTTTGAATGATTCCCCTACATGATCATCTAGCGGTTTCCTTTCCCAACACAACATCCACCAATTGTGTCCTACATGGCAATGCCAGTATGCATAATAAAATCACCTTAGAGAACATTCATCAATCACACACAAAATTAATATAGATAATTTGCATAATAGGTTAATGTCATTAAAACTTCACAAAGATAGGATAAACCCAATGTCGGTGGTTTGAGGGAGACATTATAAAAAATATTAACATTAAATGACTAAAGTTCATGACAATGCCAACAAATGGACTATAAATTCTACCCAGGAATTAACAAAAAACTAGGCTCATTATCCTCCCCAACTTAATGTCTTGTTGGTCCTCTAGCAGTGGAAGGGTTGTTCTTTTGTTTGGTTAAGGCTCTCAAATTTGCAACTACAAGTTGGCTAACATTTGTAACTTCACATTACATGAGTTTGGATCCTAATAAAATCCTCCTAGTCTGTCAAATATGTTCCACCTTGTCCTTTTTATATCAACATCTTACCGGTAGAATCTGTAGTTTGGTATAGGCCACATGAGAATGGGTGGCTGAAAGGTTAGGGGAAGCCAAAATCTCCCCTTTTCTCTACCAAGTTGGATATACCTATCAATTATCTTCAATGTTGCAACATAGTTGTGAATAGAATAGGTCTCGGCTTGTTTCAGCTCATCTATTAAACTATTCCATCCCTGAGCTAGATATCCTCTTATGAGCTCCCCTTTTGCTATTGTTTTAACCTCATACTCAGTATAGACTGATTCAATCTAGGGCATGATTTTGTTAACATAGCTTGGTCTGAGAAGTATCTTGAGCCATTCTCTATGGATATCCCTTGGGTTACTCAACTCATCCCTAATGGCTAAGGGGATATTAAATTTCATTCTCCTATAGACATTGTTCTGCTCACCCCAATTAATTTCATTTTGTGCCCAGGATATAAATTCTCTTAGCTGAACATCCCCAACATTTAGCAATAGGTTCCAATCATGATCCTATGTGATAGCATAATTGTGAAAATAAAATTAACATAACAAATTTTTCATGTCAAGGGAAGCAATTCTATAGGAATTAAACAATTCAGTAGGAGCTTCAATGGAGGGATTTAAATCTAAAACAATTTTTGATAACTTGAAAGAGAGAAATTTCTCTTTCAAGTGTAGGGCATAAACTCTTGCAGGAGCTCTGCATTCAAGAATTTGTGGCACCGGGGTCACAATGTCATCTACTTTCTTTTTTCAAGTAGCAATATCCTCATTTTTCTCCTCAATAATTTCATCCCTCTCTTGGATTTCCTTTTTCAATTTCTTCTTCTCCTATTTCCATTCTCTCTTCGTCCTTTCTATTTCTTTCCATAGATTTAAGGTTGCTACATGAATTGTAAAATTAGGAGGGTTATGAATTCCTACCAATGTTTTTTTTTATGGTTGCTCCCCATATTGTATCATTTGCATGAACTCAGGTTGTTTAGTTTTTTGTGGCTACAGGGGTGCTATTTCTTCACCCTCTTCTTACTGCAAGACCTCTTGACCTTGTTCTTGGTTTTGTTATGGCTCTTGCTATGCTTCATGTTGTGGCTATAGGAACTCCTGCCCCTATTCTTGGCTCTACTATAGGAGGATTCATACTAGAACTGGCACCAGAAGTTGAAGCACTAGGGGTGGCTTCGGCTATGCTTAATCTTCTGCTAGACCTACGAGAATGAGGTATAGCCCTAGGTAGCAAATGCTCAACATTGAAAAACCCTTCTTGATAGTAATTTTGGTTAACTTGAACAAATTCTTCCCAAGCCATTCTAGATATATCATACAAAGATTTCTTAACTAACAATTTTATTAAGCAATGGTGGGAGACAGAGTTTCCTCTACCATTTTGTGTTTCAGTAGCCATGATGGAGAGAAGATTGTATAAGATATTGGGCACATTCATCCTCCTTTCATGCCTCATGTGGATCAAGAGTTTAAAATGTACTGAATGTAGGTTTGATAGTAATCCCTCATAGGTGATATACCTTATAATGTGAATAGCTTCCTGCTTCCATGGTTCAGGCAGAGACATTCTTTTTGCACCCTACTTGTCAATGCTAATTGGTGGGTCGCCATGTATTATGAATTCTACTTTGGCCGATCTAGCCTCCTAGAGGTAGGGTAATTCTTGCTATCAGTAGGTAACCCTAAAATTTCCACAATTCTCTCCTTGATTGCCACCACTTCTCACCCTTTTACCATGGCTTTTCCTTCTGAGAATGTTTGAGTGAATTCAAGTCCAATGCCCTTGTCAAAGCTATCCAGCTTCATGAAATAGTAAAACCATCCACAATGTTGAAATTCTACCAGAAATTATGCATCTTGTAGCAAAGAATCATGAATTGAGGGCTCATTCTAAATTAAACCACCTCCCATTGTCTAAAATTATCATTAAGCAAAAATTTTCTTCCTCTACAATTTTAAAAACCACCACCTTTCTACTAAATTTTTACTGCCAATGTCCATATAATTTCCTTCTTTGTCTCTACTTTTTACCATTTACTTCTTATACTTAAGATTATGACAAGGAAATTATGGCGAGGAAAGGGGTGATAAATGAGAGTGATAATGGAAAGAATTGGTGGCTTAGTTAACAATACTTCACACATGTGAGCTGGATTTTCAAATCAACTTGTTTAAATTTCCTGACAGAACCGGATTATAATTTGATGTACAAGTAGTTTATTTGCATTTTTATTCCCCCCTAGCCTAATTTTGGACATGTGTCAACACATGTGGGAAGGGAGTGGTGGTTTGATAGGAAATAATGACATATTATGCAATCATCTATAATAATGTGTGATGATTAAATAAATGTGCTTAGAAGGTAATTAAAAGATGAGAATTACCACATACATACCTAAGCATGTGAAGGATGCATTACAAAGATCGTGGAGAGAAAGTATCAATTTTCCTTTTTTGAAATGATTCAACAATTAATTAAGAGTGAAGCAAAGTGAAGTCAGGCGAAATGGAATGATGGAAGAGAGAGAAAGGTGGTACGAATGGACAGATGGGTGGATGGGTGAAGAAGTGGATTTCCACTAAGGTGGAAATATTTATTATGAAAAATATGTACCTTAATTTAGCCAAAAGGTGGGATGCTAGGTCCACCATTTTCGGCTACAGGAAGCTCGTGTACTGAATGTTGGGTGAATTGTTGCAGGGACCCTTCCTTCGAGGCTAGCTCAAGTAATTTGAATATATTAGGGTCGATGATGGTGGGCTGAATAGCTCCATAAGGAAAGACCTAAAAAATGTTGAACATTCCTAACCATCTTGTCCACAACCTTCCTGCATTTCCTTGATGCTTTAGGTCATTTAACAATACCCAGTCACCTAACTAAACCTTGTTTTCCCAATCATACCATCTCATCCTCTAATTTTGCACTACTTCAGTGTCATGCAAGGATACCCTTCTCATTTCATCCAAAGCATTTGGTTGTATGACCAAAATAGGAATATGGGTCAAGGCTACCTTAGAAAATGCTTTGTAAAAGTCTTTTATCCATTTGAATTCAACATCTCATGTTAGGCGAGTGTATAATGGAAAGGGAAAATGGTCTTTCATAGTGGCAACGTTAAGTTTTCTATAATCAACACAAACTCCCTAATTCCCTCCCTTCTTTGGCCCAATTACTAATAAAGACATCCACTAGTTGTCTGAAATAAGATAGATAGATCCAGCAACTGTCAATTTTTACAGCTCTTTTTTAATAGCTTCTCTTAATGCAAGGTTATTATTTGTTGAGGCTATCCTACTAGTTGATAATCTACTTTGATGTAGGTCCATCTTACACATAACTTAGGATCCCATCCCTTCATATCATGGTAGTCCCATGAAAATGCATGCTGATGAGACTTCTACAATTGTTTGAGTCCATATTGCAGCATGGTATGGAATATACCTATTGTTGTAGGAAGTTTCCCTATAGACAGAGTGGCTGCAGGAAGAGTGACTACATGAAGATCAGGGGGAAGCATTTAGATAGAAGTATAAGATCATGTCTATCCATTTTCATAATGGTTCTGGATTATACTAGATAACACTTCTTCTTCATCTTGAAACTACAAGAAAATATTTCAACCTACTATCATGAGTTGCGCCACCGAGTTAACTTCCTTGACTTCCTCATTGACATGTGGCCAATGAGATAAAATAATGAGATTTTCTAGATGATCCCAAGAATCTAGAAGGTCTATATCATTAGGATCCATAATGGAACTATTAACAAGTTGCAGGACAGTAGGAGGAGGTCTCATACATGCAACATTTAGCTGTTGCAGGATGTGCTTAATCATCGAATTGTTTGCTGCCCCTAAATCACTCAGGGAATTCTTTATTTGAATCCCATGGATAACAACTGCTACTACAAGATTATTTGGATCATTGTTCTTGGGAAGGCTCACTTTTCCAAGCATGATGTCAGTGATTTGTCTCATCACATGGACTATAGTCGATTATTTCTTCTTTTTTTCTAACTTCATGAGATAAACTTCCTTGATAGCTTTTCCATATATAGAAACATATTTTATGTCTTGAATTAGGGATATATGCTTTAGCTAATCCTTGATGTCAAAATTTGTATCTTCCTTTCCTTCCTTATACTTGGAAACTTCCAATTCCTTAATGAATGGTGGCTCTTGTTTAGGATGTTTAGGTACTATTGGCTTAATAGGGCCATTTAGAGGTTTATGTTCCTCTTCCATGGGTAGTTCAATGATGATGTACATGGAAGGAATTGATACAGTGGTTCTTAAACACAAGTGAATATCACCTACACTCATAGCATATGCAGTGGAGTGTTGGTGTAAT
>VDFB02105890.1:0-27038 GCA_007258455.2 Sequoia sempervirens
AAACCCATGTTCCAAAAAAACTTCAAAAATTTCTTTCGTCAGAGGCTATTTTTAGCCTTGTCCAGAGTTTTTCAAAAAGTTCTTCAAGCATATTCGACTTTACAGTCAAAAGTCCTCATTTTCAAAATGCAGTTCAATCTCATTGATTACAAGGTGAAATCGGCTCGTGCTCATAATTTTATCAAAACTTCAGATACAGACCTGAATCATGTTTATCCAATGGTCAATCTGAGCAGTTTGGAGGGTGTTAGCAGCAATTCGTTGAAGAATCTTGAACGCTCGTGATTGCCGGGCATCCATTCCCTCGCTACTACCTTCGATCTTTGAGTTCATTCTGCTTGCATCAAGTATTATGACTCATCTTCACGATAAATCGATCAGCGTATTGTGAGGGTTGTTTGCAAAGATCGAACCGAAGGACATAGAGAAATGTTTTGTTATTCCTCCTCAGTTCGTATAATCCTTTACCGTGGTTCTTGAAGCTTGTGAGAAGATATGGGATGCTGATCAACAACGTTCGCAAAGGAAAGTGGCTCAGAAGTGGCTGAAAATTCAGAAGACTAACATGCCTAAGAAGGTTGGTCGTGGTGAATTCAAGGAGGAAGTTGCTGTTTTGATAACTTTACTCAACCGAGTTGTCGGTCAACCAGATGCTAGCACTTTCCGTTCATGGATGTTTTACCTGATTACCAGAATTCTTGATGGTACAGAGCGTTTTGACTGGGCCATGTTGATTAGTGATTGCTTACATCAGCAAATTACTAACTTTCTCAAGTATCATGAGTTTCATATGATATCCTACTTAGTTTACTTGGTTGCATTTCAAGGTAGCTACAGTTTAAAACTAATGGCACTCCTCGGTGTTCGCTGGTGTTCATGAGTATTATCCTCGCTTGAGTTCTCTCTCAATCTGAGCAGGACTTCCGAGCAGTGAATGATCACTTTTCCATGAGAACCGTGAGAGATCTTGATGACGAAATGCACATTCGTATTTCTGCCGAGGCCAAATCAGCAATGGAAACTTGGGCGGATTGGTTTATCCAGTTCCCTACTTTCACATACATCCGGGTTTACGGATATGTTGGAGAGCCCCTGATGTTGCCAAGGTACCCATTAGATAATCTCATCTTCATGGAGTTCCTCAGGCAAATGCAACATGTTCATTTCTTTCTTCGTAGTCGTCATAAGACTGCGGCTAATTTTCCATTCACGTTGGGAATTTTCACATGCAATGCGGCGACAGATGCCAGATTTATGTCTACTGAGATAGAAAGGTTCAAACTCAAGACTTATACTAAGAGGCATTCCTATGATCCTCTCGGTCATTATGCAGATCGGTTAGAGCGAGGGATTGCACATAAGCCAGCATTTGAAGATTTTTGGGCTAATTGTGAAGATGAATTCGAGGTTCGTCGTCGTCACTATTGTAGACTTACTATTGGTCAGCTCTCTGATTACCTATCAGAAGATGTTGATGGTCTATTGGATGATGATGGAGAAGTTCTTCTCAATTCATATGTCAAAGATCAAGTTGCTCGGCAGCCACTTTGCTCACCTGATTGGTACGCCAAGGAGAATATTTCTATTGAAGAGGTTTCCAGATCAGTTATCAAGACTAGCAAGTTGTTCTTGGAGAGCAAACGGACGCGAAAGTCAGTTCCTGTTGCAGAGCCGCCAAAGGATTTCTCTTCGTTGCTTCTACTTCTAGGGCAAGACCCAGAGTCAAGGCCATTATAATACCTCCTGAAGGGGTTAAACTTAGTGGAAACACGGGGAAAAGAGCTACTGGTAAGAGGAAGCAGAAACAGGTTGAGAATGTTCCTGAGCTTCCAGTAGAGACAGTTATTCAGGCTGAACCTCATGTTGAACCTCCTAGTTCGCGTCACATACAATCTATTGACATAGATTCTGAGCCTGAGACACCAATTCAAGCAGGATCGGAGACACCTGAACCACCCCAGGTTGATACATCAGGGACAGTCTCTCCTTGAATTGAAAATATTGTTCAGTCTTGTTGGCTCGAAAAGTCTTTGGGAAGACAGAGGCATGAACCTTCATACAACCTTGATTTATCTGAGTTCGGTGAACCCTATCAGAGAAGATCGAACAAGAAGATCAAGAAACAGGTACATATCGAAAAGACTCCAGAATCAGAGATTGTGATCGAAGTTGCCATTCCTCCAGAGGGTAAAAGCTTAGATGAAGTCGAAGTTGGTGACTTTACATTTACTAAGGCAAATCTTGGCAGGACCACTAGAGAGACAGATGTGACTCTTCTTAAGATCGTCACTAATAATCTTGAAGAGCGAATCACGAAGGATGGAGAAGATAAGGCCTTACTCAAGGCTGAAAATAGTCAACTTCGTTAGTATATTTCTGATCTTGTTCACGGAAATCCGAATAGAGCACCTGTTCTTCCTCAGCATACACCTGCAGAACAACGAAAATTGGATCAGTTAGTCAGTCATGGCAGACTTTTGGACAACTGGATTGATAGTTTAGTTGCTGCTGGTCGGTGTCTTCTTGCAGATATGTATCAGTTGAGAAGTGATGCACATAAGCTTCGTCAGGGTGTTCAGTCACTTGAGATTGCGGTTGCAGAGAGTTTGGCGAAGGATCGTGTTCTAATATCTCAGTTGTCAGTTGCATGCGATGCTTTGGAGTTGGTCGAGGATCAAGACAAAGCTTTTACTTGGAGAGAGCAGCACCTTCTCAGAATGGAAATATGTGAAGATCTCTACTAAATTGTTTTCACTCAAGGATGATGTGGTTGGAGTACTTGCACTTGTCAGTGGTTTCGTTGTTCAGATTCCGTGTCATTATCTTCTTGAAGATGGCATGTATGTTGAGTTGGACAAAGTACAAGCAGAGTTCGAGAAGCTGATTCGTGACAGCCTTGAAGGTGAACCTATGGTGCCTAAATTAGAGAATATTTCAGTGATTGCAGCCAGTTTTAGAAAGGCGACTGAAGATTGTAAAGATGGTATGCACACAATTACAGAAAGTGGCAGAGAACTGAAGAAACAGACTGTTGTTTTGAGCAGCGTCAAAGTGCCAGATGACAGAGAGATTGATGAGTTCTTGGTCGAAGTGTTAGACCGAGTTGACATGGAGTGATCTTCCAGTTGGAACCTGCAGTTAATTTCGAGGGTTGAGTCATGAGCAGCAGTTAACTCGACTTTCAGTCTTGAGTTTACTTGCTGACTTAACACATGCTTATCTCATCCTTGGAATTATCATCACAGGAGTTAGGGTTAGTTTCTGCTAATCCAAGGTGCTGTAGTGTCCAGCTTAACTTGCTTTTTAAATAAGGACGCATGCTTGCACATGGTCCATTTAGGTTATTTTGTACCGTTAACCTGATGGTAGCGCTTTCCACTAATCGGGTATAGTTTACTTCATTAGGGTTTAATAATTAATCTTGCATGCATTTGCGAGACTGTAGTTAACACAAGGTGATTTTAGGGTTCCCTACACCTTGATGTATATAAATAAGAGCTTTGCTCATTTGTAATTAACTTTTGCTTGAGAGAGAAATATATGCTGCGCCTACCTTGCCCTCAATATTGCTCTTTTTGGTATTTGTTCATGTGTCTTCATTATTGCAATTGATTGTTATGCCACATAGGGTTTCGAAAGATTGTAATGGTGGATTCTTCCATAGTTTAGGGATAAATCTGTCTTGTGAATCTTATCATTTCAATCAAGTGTTATGCCACATAGGGTTTCATGACAGATGATAAATCTGTTTTGAGAATTCTTACTATCTCCATCAAGTGTTATGCCACATAGGGTTTCATATAAGATCGCCATGGTAAATTCTTTTCCTCAAATAGATAAATCTGTTTTGTGAATCTTTTATCATTTCAATCTATGTTATGCCACATAGGGTTTCATATAAGTTTGAGATGATAAATCGCTTTAAGTAGTCTCTACTATTATGATCAAGTGTTATGCCACAGGGTTTCATAAGATTGTCATGGTAAATTCTTAAATCTGTTTGTGCCCAATGTTTGTTTAGATTGAGATGATAGATGCTTCCACCTTGCCTTCAAGTAGAGAATCTAAACATCGCTTATCATCCTGATAGTCATAACTCCTGTTCATTTCATGCTCTGTTTTCTTGAGGAAACTGTTTAAAATTTAAGTAATTAAGTTTAGTTGTAGTTAGGGAATCTGCGAAACCAGAAAATTCTCAGCTGCAACGTATATAGTTTTTGAGAAAGCCTTGTACCCTTGTACCTCTACAGCTGAAACAAAAAGACAGGAATTAGTTTAGTTTATTTCCCTTTGCAGGTATTTTTGTCAAAGCACAACGAGGGAGCTTCCCCTCCTAATTTGAAGAGCACTCATTGTGTAGTGTGCATAGTTGTCCGTACCAACTCTTACTCCAGAGGTGCTAGTTGTTACGCCAACAAACCTTAATTGGAAAAGATACATGGATTGAATGCTATAGAAAAATAGAAAGGACTCCTATTTTTAATGATTTGTGCTGTAATATTTATGATGGAGACACTCAACCTACAACATCTACTAGTGTAAAAGAAAAGGAAGTAACCTTGGCTTTGATAAGGGCTTCTATCAATGGAGATGTGTTTCAACACATACAAGGGTGTAAATTTGCTTGGGGTGCCCTTCAAAAATTGTGAGATTTATATGATTTCCATTTTTAATTAGAGTTTATTCAATTACAGTTGAAATTATTTAATCTTGAGTTAAAGAATGGTGATGTCATGAGTTTGGTTTATGAAATTAGAGCTATAAAACAAGATGTGGATGTTGCAGGTTGCAAAGTTGATATCTATCTTATAGACTTCATAAGGCACCCCTTCTGACACATTTAACTTATTTGGAATGTCTTAAAGGAAGTTGAAATATCCCACCGCTTGTTGAGATATCTACTACTCTAAGATTCTCCCTGTGAACTGCTTGTAACTTTCAAGTTCCTTGTTTTATGTTTGCTATTGCAAGTTTTGTGCCAGGAAATGCAATGGAATGCAATAAAATACATAAACCAAATTGCCATGCAACACACTATGAAGGAAAAGCAATAGACTTTCAATCTGATTTTGATATCCTTTTACAATGAACAATATATTTTCAGTTATAGATTTATTTCTTTGCAATGCTTAAACAAAACAAACTCATACCCAGAATCTCAAATACATCAATGCAGGTCTGAGACTTCAAAACAACAATTCTGGAAACCCTTGGAATTGATGCCAGGCACTAGATGTTATATTCTCCACTCCAATAATGCAACAAATTGATTGCTGATAACCAATCGCTCAGAATGATTATCAAAAACTGCACATAAGCTAGGCATCTCAGCTTAGGAACTAAACGCCTCTTCCCAGGACTGTACGGCCTCACAACAGCAAGTTTGTATGACCTCTATGATGAACCCCACGTGACTAAAATGGTGTGCAGTCTGTAATGTCCCCTTCTCAAACCTGATCTTTCCAGTAACCATTGGCCTTTTCTTTGGGAACCCGAAGGCTAGTCGGAAGATAAATTAGGGTTTCCTATTTTTGAGGAGGTCATTACTCAGAGATGATGGATTCAATGGCGGATTCTTTCTGGGTTTTCAGAGAGCTTCGCAGGGGTATGTTCATCTCGGCATTCAGAGCATTTTCCAGGAATTTACTATTTTTAGTAAATTCTATTTTTGGCAGCTAACAGGTTGTCTCAGGCAGTTGACTTTCCCTTTCAGTTGACTCAAGTGGCGTATTCAGTTTCAGGCTTCAGAATGCAGTTTTGGAGAAATGAGATTATTTCACTTAAAAATAACATTATATTTTAAATGTTATTTTATGACCTTGGCCTAGTCGAATAACTTAATGTTATTTTAAAAGGTGGACTTGAAGGGTGGCGCCATCATTGAGGGTATATTAAATTTATGTTGAAATTTATCAAAGTCCAATCTAGGCTTTAAGGAGGGCACATTTATTTAAGTGAAATATTTAATGAAATCAAAAATAATGATGCTTGGAAAAGGACGCCATTTTGTGGGATTAGGGTTTTGACTTTGGAAAAGGTGTTAGGGTTTCAAGGAAGGTCAACAGAAGCTTATAAAAGACAGCCTTGGGGTCTCATTTGGGCATCTTTTGTCTATGCTAATGATATGCTGCCGAAATGGTTGCGGAATTGCTTCGAGGAATGAATGCCTCCTAGTCTGGGCTCGACTTCGTGCTTGAAAGACAGCACCTAGTGGAGAGGTTCGATCATTTAAGATAGATTTGTGAGTTTTGCATTCGTAATTGTGCTTTGTATTCAGTTTGGTCTTGTTAAGTAAGTTTGCATATTAGAGAGTTTTCTGTATTTGCAGATTTGGCTACAGCAGATTGGGTTTTTGTTCGTAATTCAAAAAATACAAAAAAAGGCATTCTGGTATTGCATTTATAGCATTGTCTAGGAGAGGCGAATCTTTGTTTCAAATCTCAGATTTTATTGTGTTGTATTTAATTTTTAAAGCTAAGTCGAATTACTCAGCTGGCCGTACCTCTTGTTTATGTTTGGAATTCGTGAAAAATAAATCTGAAGCTTTGTGATCAGTCGTAGAGTCTTAAGTTGGTCGCCTAAATCATTGAAGTATATTGCATGTTATTTCAAGTCAATAGGAAGTCATAAGTGGAAGTTATGAGCATTTGAGTAGTTCTAGAGACTGCTGTTTATGCATTTTTAATGAGCAGATTTGTAACAGAAAACAGAAATCAGTATTTGATCCTTGAAAGCATTGTGGTTTTGATATCACTATCCAAGATAAGAGTGGTTCTCAATGATGTAATGCTGATCCGTTAATCTCATGAGATATTGACAGGCGAATGCTTCTTGTTTGTAAAACTGACAGTAGTACTGGCAGTCATTCTGTCTTGTTCAAATCTGGTTGTAACTTTCAATTTCAATTAAGTTATTGTAATAGTTATAGCTCCGCCCTATGGTAGCTACTCTCCCATCTCGGGACAGCAAGCACATTCTGGGTGTCGAGTATTTCCAGTTTCAGCATTTAATTCAAGCATTTAATTCTGCAATCACTCCGTCATATGGTCGCCCCTCACTCCGCATTGGATTGGGTAGCACATACTTGACGTCGAGTTCCCTTTCTGTATTTAGAGTAGAAGATCCTCTGACCATATGCTCGCCATCATCGGCGCCATTCTTGGTTAGAGTTGCTTTCTGCACGTTTGGGTTTATCCTCTAACCTTAACGGGTGCTTTGTTTGTAATTTGAAAATTGTAAAAACGAAAAAAATTTGGCTCGGAATATTTCAGTGGTATCAGAGCCAAGATCCTGCCATCCTGTGCCCATCAGAGTTCACTTGACAGAGAAAGATGAATACAGAGAAGTCTCTACTTGAGTTAATGCATGATCTGTATACGCTATTGAAGGATCCTGAGTTAAGGTGTGGAATCAGAAAAATTTATGCTAAGTCTGAGAAGTCAGATTTGATTGGGGTTTCTAAAGAATGCCAGTTCAAGAGGAAATGTGAACACGAGGCTGACATACTCTACAGAGATTATCAGAGCATGACAAATGAGTTTAAGAACGGTGTTTCTTTTGATGCCTTTTTGGATTGGATGGTGATTTATCACCCTGGAAAGCGGGCTATGGTCAACTACATCAAGAAAATGATTAAGGAGGAAACAGAACATACAATGGTTGCAGGAGCAAGGAAGGAAGAAGTAGTGTCTGTTTGTGGTTTGCAGCCCACAAATGAACATGTCGAAGAGAAAAATCAGTCAACTAATATTGAAGAAGGCACAAGCAAGGTGCACATGTCACCTCAGAATGATCGTAAGCTTGATATAGAAACCTTGACAGTTGAGGAATGTGTGGGAGAGCTTCATAATACTTCCCTAGATTTGCATGTGACAGCAAGTGATGATGTTGGTGATGAGTCTAAGGAGCTCATGCAAGATCATACTGAAGAATGGATGAGGAAGGATTTTCCTCGTGTTGCTGTCTTAACTTCCCAAGAAGTCTCACATGAAAAAATCAGCAACATACTCTCTCATGAGGGTTCCATAGAAGATAATGAAGATGAAGTTTTTCAAACAACAAACATTGAAGATTCTTCACTTCATTTCGGGGGTGACATTGTTGGTCTTGGGATTGATCAGCAAACTGAGCCATTGGAGAGAAACTTTTTTGATGATTTCAGCTTAAGTGAATTAGGACTTGACTTATTCAAAGAGTCATCACTACAAGGGGAGCATGATAAGTTTTTTCCAGTTGATCATCTTAATCAGCCCACTAGCATTTGGGATCCGGGTGTGTTGGCATCAAGTTATGTTAAAGAACCTGTGTGGGATAAGTTTCCCTTTGATCCTGATGAAGAACAAGAACCAGGTTGCACAGTAGACTATGAGGTGGCCCTTGGAGGAGAAGTTGTCTTTGAAGAAGAAGATTGTTCCACAAAATTCCATAATGATCTCTTTGGAGTGGTTGCAGCCACTAAAGAGGAATTTGTGGTTACAGAAACTGTCCGAACAGCGGACCAATATGATTCCTTGAGCAGGTTGGATGCTGGTCTAATGTTTGATCAAGGAGGCAGTGATGAAGAAGAAGAGCTAGAAGACCATATGGCTCTTGAAGATGGAGAGTTTGAGAGTGTTACTAATCACAAATCAGATTTATCAATGCACGAAGTTGATTGCAAGCAATGGGTTGAAGAATTTGTGGAGTATGATGCTTTTTATGATGATGAGCATTCTCTGCTAGTTGGTGGTGAAGTACAAGAATGTTGGAGTAGCAAAGAGGGCAGCAAAGGCAAGGAACGAAGTTCTGATTTTCAGTTGCAGCCCATCAGCAGTTCACCGTCTTTGCATGTTCATGAGTGGGAAGATCAATGCAAGGTATCTTTTGGAAAAGAAGTACAAACGCTATCCCTATTTGATCGCACACACATTATGGTTGATGATCTCTATTGGAAGGCTCAGTCTGAAGAGAGACGAAGTGGAGTTAAGGATGAAGTTGCTCTTCCTAACTTGCAACTTATCAGAGGCTCGTTGGAGACATTGAAATCAGCATACATACCCTTGATTGAAGATCAAGGTCGTGCCGTTGAATCTGCAAAGAAGGCCTTCATGGTTTTCGAAGAAAGGGAGAATATGGTTGATGAACTCACCTTGGAGCTTAAATCAACAAAGGACAATTTGAAAGAAACCCAGCTGGCTCTAAGAAAGGTTGAAGACCAGTTCGCAGATTTCAAACTTTTCAGGGCGCAAGAGGATGCACGAAGAGCAGGAGAAATCAAGCAAGTAATTGATGAGATTGATAGTCTTCGAGAGGAGTTTGATCTTGTAGGTTTCACAAGAAAATCAAAGGGTGCATGTGCAGATTTGGAGCAGCAAGATGAAAGGGATGACTTTCAAGTTTATGACAATCCTCTTTTTCAAGAAGGTGATGAGAACAGTTATGATAATCCTCTCTATGAGGTAGAGGATGAAATGGAGAATGAAACTGATTCTGGTTTCCAGTGCTTGGATGCTTCGATATCACTCCATGAGGATGTGCCTCGTATGTTGAGTAGTAATAGATGCATAAGTGGCTTTGAGGATGAAGGTTCTACATGGGAGGAATGGGACAAAGGTGAACTAGACTTTGGTAGTTGCACTCTTGACAATCCATCCCTTGGGAGGAATGATGTTTGGATTCATATTGATCAGTTTTGTGAGCGGAAATTGAAGCCACTCTATGTTTCATATTCCCTTAATGTGGAAGCTTTCATGGTTAAGCTTCAAGGATTTACTAGATGGGGCATCAGTTTCGTGAGAAGGCACTTGGTTCTCACTAGCACTTGGGAATGTGTAGAGATTTCTTTGCAGGGTGTTGAAAATCACTTTCAGTTGGGTATCCATGCTTGGGATTCTCAACTTGGGTTGTCAGAGTTTATTACTTATGGAAAAGATTCTTGGAGGGATAAGGGACAAATTTCCAGACTTGTTGATGTTGTTCCCTTCATTTCCAGCTACTTGATGGTTCCGTTTGTTCTTCGACAAATGGATTGGAGAGAAATTTTGAATATGGGCTGGAAAGATCAACGATCGGTAGTTCTTGGAAGTGACTTTCAGCTCAGACAAGGGCTGATTTTGAGACACGAGCTTGCTGGTTTGAGGCAGACCAGCCACCTTACATGTTGCGTTTCTCGCATCCAGGAGAGTTGGTTCATCACTCCTGATCAAAGAGGTGGTAGTTCTCTCATGGAGGTGAATCTAGTGTGTTTTCCAACCACCTTGGAGGTGTCACTTTGCAGCTCGATGGTCATCTCACATGCTCACGCTTGGGATTTGGAGTGGTGTTGTTGTTTTCCCTTGGGTAGGACTCGAGAATCAGATTGCACTGCGCTGATCCTAGTCTTGATCAGCAGTAATTATTTGTTCCTTCACACTTTTCCTACCCTCCAAATTCATCTTATGATGGTTGATGATGTAAACTTTGACAGTTTACTCTCAGTATTGATTCATGACAGCAGTAGCTCACATGCTTTGGTTCACCATTCGGAGACTCATGGGGTTGGAACTATGATTGTTTTCTGTAGTCTTCATGGTTGTGCAAGTATAATTCAGATGAGGCATGGTAGCTTTATGCGGAGACATGAGTATGAGTTTGTGGAGCTCTTGCAAAGGAATGCTTCCCTCCTTGCAAGAAGATGTGTAGAGGTCACACTTGCAGGCATGGTCCCGTTTGTTACCATGTGGAGGTATGGGGAGGAGTTCGATTTTGATTTGAATAGTCTATCTCTCCTATTGCTTAGAATGGTGATTGACAGTAGTATGGTTGATACTGTTAATTCGGGGGATCGTGGACATGAGATGTTGCATGATTTTGATTTCCTTCCTTTAAGATCTTTCAGTTTGAGAATCATAGATGGTAACACTTTGGAGTTACAAGGGGAGTCAGTGCAGCATTGGCATGATATTTTCATTGATGTGATCAGAGTGGTGCAGCATCGGCATGGTGGGTTTTTCCTGAGACGCATTTGGGAACCAGGGATCATACTTGTTGCGTATGGATTAGTCTTCAAATTACTGGAGTTGTGGTGGTATTGCTTGAGGACAAGCAATTTTGGGAAGGGCGGATTGTAATGTCCCCTTCTCAAACCTGATCTTTCCAGTAACCATTGGCCTTTTCTTTGGGAACCCGAAGGCTAGTCGGAAGATAAATTAGGGTTTCCTATTTTTGAGGAGGTCATTGCTCAGAGATGATGGATTCAATGGCGGATTCTTTCTGGGTTTTCAGAGAGCTTCGCAGGGGTATGTTCATCTCGGCATTCAGAGCATTTTCCAGGAATTTACTATTTTTAGTAAATTCTATTTTTGGCAGCTAACAGGTTTGTCTCAGGCAGTTGACTTTCCCTTTCAGTTGACTCAAGTGGCGTATTCAGTTTCGGGCTTCAGAATGCAGTTTTGGAGAAATGAGATTATTTCACTTAAAAATAACATTATATTTTAAATGTTATTTTATGACCTTGGCCTAGTCGAATAACTTAATGTTATTTTAAAAGGTGGACTTGAAGGGTGGCGCCATCATTGAGGGTATATTAAATTTATGTTGAAATTTATCAAAGTCCAATCTAGGCTTTAAGGAGGGCGCATTTATTTAAGTGAAATATTTAATGAAATCAAAATTAATGATGCTTGGAAAAGGACGCCATTTTGTGGGATTAGGGTTTTGACTTTGGAAAAGGTGTTAGGGTTTCAAGGAAGGTCAACAGAAGCTTATAAAAGACAGCCTTGGGGTCTCATTTGGAGATCTTTTGTCTATGCTAATGATATGCTGCCGAAATGGTTGCGGAATTGCTTCGAGGAATGAATGCCTCCTAGTCTGGGCTCGACTTCGTGCTTGAAAGACAGCACCTAGTGGAGAGGTTCGATCATTTAAGATAGATTTGTGAGTTTGCATTCGTAATTGTGCTTTGTATTCAGTTTGGTCTTGTTAAGTAAGTTTGCATATTAGAGAGTTTTCTGTATTTGCAGATTTAGCTACAGCAGATTGGGTTTTTGTTCGTAATTCAAAAAATACAAAAAAAGGCATTCTGGGTATTGCATTTATAGCATTGTCTAGGAGAGGCGAATCTTTGTTTCAAATCTCAGATTTTATTGTGTTGTATTTAATTTTTAAAGCTAAGTCGAATTACTCAGCTGGGCCGTACCTCTTGTTTATGCTTTGGAATTCGTGAAAAATAAATCTGAAGCTTTGTGATCAGTCGTAGAGTCTTAAGTTGGTCGCCTAAATCATTGAAGTATATTGCATGTTATTTCAAGTCAATAGGAAGTCATAAGTGGAAGTTATGAGCATTTGAGTAGTTCTAGAGACTGCTGTTTATGCATTTTTAATGAGCAGATTTGTAACAGAAAACAGAAATCAGTATTTGATCCTTGAAAGCATTGTGGTTTTGATATCACTATCCAAGATAAGAGTGGTTCTCAATGATGTAATGCTGATCCGTTAATCTCATGAGATATTGACAGGCGAATGCTTCTTGTTTGTAAAACTGACAGTAGTACTGGCAGTCATTTTGTCTTGTTCAAATCTGGTTGTAACTTTCAATTTCAATTAAGTTATTGTAATAGTTATAGCTCCGCCCTATGGTAGCTACTCTCCCATCTCGGGACAGCAAGCACATTCTGGGTGTAGAGTATTTCCAGCTTCAGCATTTAATTCAAGCATTTAATTCTGCAATCACTCCGTCATATGGTCGCCCCTCACTCCGCATTGGATTGGGTAGCACATACTTGACGTCGAGTTCCCTTTCTGTATTTAGAGTAGAAGATCCTCTGACCATATGCTCGCCATCATCGGCGCCATTCTTGGTTAGAGTTGCTTTCTGCACGTTTGGGTTTATCCTCTAACCTTAACGGGTGCTTTGTTTGTAATTTGAAAATTGTAAAAACGAAAAAAATTTGGCTCGGAATATTTCACAGTCAGTGATTAATTCTTCACAGCAGATATGCCTTTGATCCCCAATCAATAATCTTCACATACCCTTAGAAATTCTGAAAGTAATCTCTCCCAATTAGCACAATGAGACTTCTGATTTAAAGCCTCCAATAACTGCAAACTTCAGATGATCTTTCACACCCTTGGAGAGCTTGAATCAAAGAGAAGCTATGCTCTCAAAGATCAGAATTGCAGAAAAACCCTGGTTTCTCCTCCAACACCAAGCCACGAAGCCAAGTGCTTAAGAAATATTCATCAATAATAATTTTCATTTGCTTTTGATGCTTTTTATACCTCCTTGAGATGGCAAGACCTCCAATGTGCTTTTAAATCATTAAAATATATTATAATGTTTACTTTTGATTTGAATTTATAATATATTATTACTTGGTGCCCATTCCAAAGTCACTTTATAATTTAACTTTATTTCATTATGACCCCCTTTATTATAAAGTCAACTTATGTCATTAATATAATCACTTTATAATTAATTATTAAGAAAGTATTACTTTATTAATAATTAAAACATCATATCTCCAATAGTAATCATCATTTATTGAATCTAACAGCACTAGGAGGTAATTCACTAAACCCATTGCTCACCCCAAGTGCCTTACTAAAAATAGTAAGGTTGGCCTCTATCATTCAACTGACTTACTATAAATAGTAAGTGCATCAAAACGGAGCCAGAAACCTTTGATAACATCGCCTCTAAAAATGCCAAGGGTTTGGAGAGCTAAACACTGCAAACTACCATCTGAGGAGCTCATTCAGCACCCAAACTAGACCATTTAACCCACAACACTAGCCTACGAGGGTTAGATGATAGGCTAATCCTGGAAACTTTGATGCTCACAAAAAAGGGGACATTATAGTTTGCCCTCCCCGAAATTGCTAGTCCCCAAGCAATCTCCACTGCAAAGAAACACCACTCCACCTGGGTCCCAAGGGAAGACATGCAAAATGTCCCTCATGTTTCTAGCTGACTCCTATAGCACCAACATAAGTACAACTAACAAAACATAATAACTGAGATCATCCCTGGTGTCATGTGCCTTTAAAGTAAGAACCTCACGAGGAAGCAACTCTAGAAACTGAAATGATTTGCTTTCCACATCTGCACAAAGTAAAGCATCGTACCAACTATCAAACTCATGCGTGCAAGGATTGTGCATCAAAATCAGCTCATGTACATGTGAAACAAAGATGAAAATCCATGTAATGAGCACAATGCACACACTGCAACACTCATTAGTAAACTCTGACTGAAATCTTGATGCATAAGAAGGACCCCATAACAATTTGAAGAGTGCCCAACAATATATCCACTGAATCCACAGGGTAGAAATCAAATTATGCTCAACAACACCATAGGTAACTACCCCAATGCAGGACAATCTACCAAACATAATAATAGTGCATAATATTCCTAGATCCCAAACCCAAAATGGAAGTCTGCCATGCATAACATCCTTTGACTTCCGTAGCGCTATTCTGACATGAACTTTAGCATGCTGAAAATGATGAAGCAACGTATCGGGATCCACCCAAACTTTAGAGCCAACCCTATCACCACCTAGATCCCAATACAATTGAAACTCACATCCATCATTCAAGAGGAGGTAAGTATATCCAAACATGTTTGCACCATAACATCCCCTTTCATCCTCTGCAAATCTCCTATGGATGTGCTGACTATCCTCATAGGTGGTGGATGATATGTAATAACTCCTCCCAAGTCGACGAAATGAAATAACTCTCCTCCATCAACATGGAATGAACCAATCATGCCATCATGCCTACTTCCACTACAACCTCCCTGTAACCATGCCTCTAATGGAAATTTTTGAGACCAAGAAGTTGCAAACTTTGTTAGATACATATCAGCATGATGGGAAACTAACATCTAATCCTGCAAGTAATCCCCTACCAACAACTCAGTCGGGCACCTGCAATCTCTAGTTCCATCTCCTATAGATGGAAACTCTTCATCCCACAATGGATGATATAAATCCCGAGCTAGTCCACACTTATTCATCATCAAGTCATCTATGTGTGGACTAAAGGAGAAATGATGAGCACTCCTCACTATGCAGTCAAGATAAAAAACACCTGCCTATGTCAACGGTTGACCATCATAGTCATGGGGAATACTCTCCTCATCACTCGAATCGGAAGATGGCTCATGTCTCTGATCCTGAGTGGCTAATTGGGTAGATGCTTTGCTAGCCCTCTCCACGTACTCAATAGCATACTCTCTATCATGAAACAATTGGAGATATTCTGATTTTATCTCCTCCAAAGCACTCCTGATAATCCGCAAGTCACGAATGTGAGTACTAGCTGAGACCCCATACCGTCTCTCCTCAAACTCTGTTGTCCAAAGGAGGTACTCAACATACTTATGAGTGCAATCAAAATGACATAAGGTTGAATCAACCTTCTCATGTAATTTTCAGTTGATCTCTCCATCTATGTGGCTCAATAAGCTGTCGATCAAAATTAGCTGCATGGGATGTAATTTCTGATTTTCTTCTAGGAAAGAGAAACAAATCAACATGAGAACCAATCTCCCAACTAGATGATACCCTGCATACCTCTTGTGAAGAAGACGGAGTAGCGTAGTGATCTGTCACACAACTCTCTAGAGAGTCCACTACTACATCACAAGAGCTATCAATAACGTGCTTTGCATCACTTGAAATGGGACTATCCCTAAAGACACATGATGCAACATATGGTTCCCTGCTAAACTCATTCAAGGTACTCATCCCATCTATGTCACCTGCACCTATAATTGAAATGGATGTAGCCACATCCTCAATGTGCTCCTTACCACTACCCATGGGTGTATGCTCATTACCAGTAACTGTCATAGATATTGGAACTGTATTTGCTAGTGTTGAAGACTATGCTAAGCTCAACTCCACAATAAGCTCATCTATCCGTAACTTTGACTTTTGAAGGGTTGTTTGAGTGCTCTTCAAAGAGTTCGTGGTGACCTCAAGCTCATAGATGAGCTCATCGACCTCCTCTTCCTTTCCATTTAGAGCATCATAATAGATACCATCGAGCATGAGAAGATGATTGCTATTTGATAATAGCTGTAGGTAATTATTCTTCATTACCCCAACTACATCTCTAAGTGCCTAAAACTCTATAGGGGAAAGTCCACCATCAGGGTACTCATATATACCTAGAGTCCAACAATAGTGTGCCACCAATTGTTGAACAACATCAAAGTGTTCCAAGGCTGAAGTAATTATACCTTCGTTCACCTTCAATTGCCCTGTCAAATGATGAGAACCCTAAAACTTATCATTCCCATCCAAATTTTCTAGTTTGTGATCTGCACTATGGTATGAGGCTAAATCATCATCATTAACTAATTGAAAAGCATCATCATGTGTGCCATCAACATTGCACACATCCTCATCAAATGTACTACTGTTTTGATCCTCATAGGATGACTCAAATGAAATATTAGAGGCTGCTGATATGACATTCTCTTTGCTCAATCCCTCTTCCGGAATAGATAATTGTGCACCCAAGGAGCTATTTGTAATGAGCCTAGCCTAAGCTGACTCAAAAACTCATCTTTGTTCCCTTAAAATTTTGTCAAACACTTTGTTTGCTGATATAGTGTTTTTAGTTTGATGTTGCTTGATAGAAAAGAATGCCAAGATAAATAGAATGCTTAAAAACACTTCTACAATGTCTATAATCAGATCTAAATGCAATATGATGTTCTTTTTGGATTTTCAAATACAAGTACATGAGAAACTATGAGTGCAAAGTGTAGCTACAGCTTGTTGACATTTAGTCAAACACTTGCCATGCATAGTATCAATGATAATTACAAATGCAATAATATCTATCTCAGACCAGCACTTGTGTTTCCTTTATTGCTATCAAATTTTTCACTACAATGATGATATCAAACTGCCAAGACTCTTGGCATTACAACATATGATTATCAAATGATTTTCTGAGTACAATTTGCAGCCTTAGCATGAATTCTAAATATGCACATGTATGCAACCTACAGCTGTAACTATACTCTAAGTATGCAATGCTAATGGACTGATTAATGATAAGGAACCTGATTATATGGAGTCACCCAAGGTAAGAGCTGATGTAGGAATCAAACTCCAAGCGAGGTGAGCCTTCTTCTATGCAAATCGAATTATTTCACCTAGCCTCCCCTATTCTGGTCTGATATCAGATTTAAAATAATTTGCAACATATATATGCTGTCTCAAGCACCAAATATCATCACATGCTCCCATAAGGAGGGCGCACCAAGCCTTGAGAAGAATCGATGCACATATGTGGCTCCACAAGCAAAATTGAGCCTCCAATGGCATCCCAGTTATAACTGTAATTTCCTGATAAAATTTATATCAGACCTGCAACCTACCCTCCAAATGATCTGATAACATGAAGAAATCGCTGCCAATGGATGATACAATAATCCTCAATGCAAAGCACCTCTAACTCCACAAATATGGACACCACTGTAGCGTTTTACTGTAGCATGGCACTATTCACGTGTACTGTAGCAGCCAACACTAATTCTGATCTGGGATTGATTATCTTTTAGAACCCTTGTAGAAAACTTTACCAATTTGCACAAATGAAAGGACAGAATTATCCTCTCCCCAATTGCAACTCTTCAAGAGATCTTTCACTCCCTCAGTTATGCTATCAATAGAAAGTTTTCATTTCCTATGATCAAAGAAGAAAACTACAAAAGCCTTAGGCTCCACAATAAAAAATCAATTAAAATAATATTCATCAACTGGATGCTGAGAATGATTTCTTACCTCTCTTTTTATTCTTTCCTTAGGAGAGCTCAAACACCTTCCTGGCCAATGTGGGATAAAAGATTTATTCCCACATTAAATTATTCACTTAATGCACTTTATTATATTAAAGTGACTTGATTATTATAAAGTTACTTTATAACTTTATAATAATATTAAAATATTAAATAAATCACTTAAGTCACTTAAACTTTAATATCTCTTGATGCACTTGTCTGATTGCTAAGCCATCTGAGCCAGGAGTCAACTCTCCCCATTCTCCATGTGATTGGATGCCCGTCTAAAAATAGAAACCCTAACAGTGACTTACTATAAAAAGTAAGCATGTGAAACTAAGTCTAGAAATAGCTGCAAAAGCCCAATCAAGGTTGACATTGCCAATATGCTCTGCTCAGGTGTCTTTCTATTAATAGGAACCCTAACTCTCCGAAAATAGTAACTCACTATAAATAGTAAGTGTGCCAATCTGAGTTAAATAACTTGTGCAAAGGCCAAAACCTGAATCCAGCTGAAGAGTAATGTCTCTAATCACCGAGGAACTGCCACACGAGACCCTCTATCTAGACATATTAGCCTACAAGGGTTAGGAATAGGCTAAATCCACCAAACTCTGATGCTCGCAAAATGGGGACATTACACTATCCTAGGACCCACACCATTAAGTACATTTTTTTATTTATCTTCCATGGTTTGATTTGCAAAATCAGAACTGTTATGGCTTGTATTCTCTATGCATTCCTCGTGTTTGGTACTCATAGCTTGTGTGCCAACATTAGAAGTCCCTTCTACAATATTCTCCTCATGTGCCATAACATTTAAACCATGGTTACACTCAAAGGAATGACTACTGTCATAAAAATCAAAATTATTATTAGGGTTGATAACAACTTCTTGAGCACTGAAAGTAACATCAGGAGCTTCTTTCGTACTATCATCAAGATGTAAGAATTTATCATCTTCATCCACTTCAAATCTTACCCTCTTCTCAGAATTTATCATCTTCATCCACTTCAAATCTTACCCTCTTCTCTTGCACCTGCTCCTCAACAAACAAGTACGGCCTTAGCTTACCCTCACACCGTTCGAAGACACTATGCATCAAATCACTTGCAGCTAGAGATAACATGTGTTCTTGCCTATGAACAACTAGAAGTGAGGACAACATAGGCTGAAAGATGTCGTCACTGTCATTAATAATGGAAGACATACTAGCCCTCATGTAGTCCTGGATAGATATGTCATGCCTCTCACTAACAGAATCCAAGAAGAGATGGAACATCCACAAAACAAAATCATTACAATCATAATCAATCATGGCAATGCATGTTCTCACCTGTGCCATCAATTCAAGGATCTTGATCTTCCTTCCAAAAGCAGGACTACTAACATCTCCTATCCCAACCAAATTGTCAACAATTAGCTACAATACTTCCCTCATTATGCCAACATCATAGGGAACTCGAGGAGCTATGATCCTCATAATCTAACTAATGCAAAGGGAAAGAGTGAGCCCAATCTCATTGTCGTTGTGTCTCAAATACCTAAGCTCACCCAATGTAGTCACTGTTGGAGTCATAGCAATCTGTAATAACGAAGAAGGTGATTTCCCAACGAGACTTAAGCATTCTTCTAGTCTTCTCAACATGACCAAAGTATCATACCCAAATTGAGGTTGATTGCCAAGTTTGGTACCCTGTTCATAGATAATTCTAACCAACCACTTCCTATCACCTGATACCATTTCTCTATTACTGTCTAAACCCATAACTGAACTAACTGGAACTGAGTGTTGGTCACTCAAATGATGCAAGATGTTAATTCACTGAATATATAATTTAAACCCAACATAGGATGGCAAGAAACCGCTCTGATACCATTGAAATATCCCACCCTTTGTTGAGATATCTACTACTCTAAGATTCTCCCTGTGAATTGCTTGTAACTTAAGTTCCTTGTTTTATGTTTGCTATTGCAAGTTTTGTGCCAGGAAATGCAACATAGTGCAATAAAATACATAAACCGAATTGCCAGGCAACACACTATGCAGGAAAAACAATAGACTTTCAATCTGATTTTGATATCCTTTTACAATGAACAATATATTTCCAGTTATAGATTAACTTCTTTGCAATGCTTAAACAAAACAAACTCATACCTAGAATCTCAAATACATCAATGCAAGTTTGAGACTTCAAAACAACAATTCTGGAAACCCTCGGAATTAACGCTAGGCACCAAATGTTATATTCTCCACTCCAATAATGCAGCAAATTGATTGCCGATAACCAATCGCTCAAAATGAAAATAAAAACTGCACATAAGCTAGGCGTCTTAGCCTAGGAACAAAATGCCTCTTCCCAGTACCGTACAGCCTCACAACGACAAGTTTGTATGGCCTCTATGATGACCCCCACGTGACTGAAATGGTGTGTAATCAGCGATTAATTCTTCACAGCAGATATGCCTTTGATCCTCAATCAATAATCTTCACAAACCCTTAGAAATTTTGAAAGTAATCTCTCCCAATTAGCACAATGAGACTTCTAATTTAAAGCCTCCAATAACTGCGAACCTCAAATGGTCTTTCACACCGTTAGAGAGCTCGAATACAAGAGAAGCTATGCTCTCAAAGATCAGAATTGCAGAAAAACCCTTGGTTTCTCCTCCAATGCCAAGCAAGAAAGCCAAGTGCTTAAAAAATATTCATCAATAATAATTTTCATTTGCTTTTGATGCTTTTTATACCTCCTTGAGATGGCACAACCTCCAATGTGCTTTTAAATCAGTAAAATATATTATAATGTTTGCTTTTGATTTTACTTTATAATATATTATTACTTGGGTGCCCATTCCAAAATCACTTTATAATTTAACTTTATTTCATTATGACCCCCTTTATTATAAAGTCAACTTATGTCATTAATATAATCACTTTATAATTAATTATTAATAAAGTATTACTTTATTAATAATTAAAACATCATAACTCCAATAGTAATCATCGTTTATTGAATTTGATAGTGCCAAGAGGTAATTCACTGAACCCACTACTCACTCAGGTGCCTTACCAAAAATAGTAAGGTTCGCCTCTATCACTCAACTAACTTACTATAAATAGTAAGTGCATCAAAACAGAGCTAGAAACCTCTGATAACGTCGCCTCTGAAAATGTCAAGGGTCTGGAGAGCTTAACACTGCAAATTGCCACCTAAAGAGCTCATTCAATGCCCAAACTGGACCCTCTAACCCACAACACTAGCCTACGAGGGTTAGATGATAGGCTAATCTTGAAAACTCTGATGCTCACAAAAAAGGGGACATTACACAAGTAATCAATTGAAGACAATCACTTTTGATTAGTTGGTTGAAAAGTTGGTAGAACATGAGAAGGCCTTTGGGAGGAAAATTGATAGCATTGATGAAAATGTTTGTCTTGCTCAACAAAAAGACAAGCCTCCTAATAAGAATTTCTCTTCTAGAAGTGGTTGCAATGATCGAGGAAGAGGTAGAGGTCAATGGCAGAATAGAGATAGAGTGTCTACAAGTGGTAGACACTCCCAACATAACAATCAAAATGATAAATCCCACTTGTATTGCAAAGGATGTGGTCAAAAAGGCAGCCATGAAGCCCATGAATGGAGACTCTCATGGGATAAGATAGAAAATTATTTCAAAGAAAAAGATAAAACACACTATGATGATAAGGTCTTAGGAACAACCCAATTTGCATTTGGAACCACCTTTGTTGGATTCTCATATAGATTCACTAACCCAAGATGTCCAAGCTCAAGATGAACTAACCCAATTTCTAGATCTCCAAGAAGAAACCCCCTCTAATAGTGTTTTCTAATCTTTAGATGAACATGAGATTTCATAAAACTTAGCCAATGATGGAGCTTCTAGTTAGGAAATGGCAACACCTTTGGTCCAACCAAAATCTTCAGAAAAATAGGCAAAGAAAGTTCAAAAAACATTTAAAGATTTGAGACGTAACAAATTGATAAGATAGGAACAAGAATTTCTTACAAAGCAAGGCATTGGGCTCAATCTAATAATGAAGGTGACTTAGAATCTATTGATGAACTCAATATCACAATGGCCTTACAACCAACTTCCTATAAAGAAGCTAAGAATATTGCAGTGTAGGCAAGCTATGCAAAATGAGTATGATGCTCTTTTAGGAAATGGCACTTGGGAGTTGGTTGATCCTCCACTAGGATGTAAACCTATTGGTTGCAAATGGATCTTTTGAAACAAGTATTAAGTGGATGGTTCACTTGAAAAACATAAAGCCTAACTTATTGCAAAGGGTTATGCCCAAAAAGAAGGCATAGATTATGATGGAAATTTTGCACCTACAATGAAGTGGACTACCATTTGTGCTTTGTTGGCTCTCTTGGCACACAATAGATGGAAAGTTCACCAAATGGATGTCAAAATTGCATTTTTGAGTGGTGATATCGAAGAAATAGTATATATGACTCAACCAAAGGATATGCAGTCAATGGGCAAGAACACTTGGTATGCAAGCTAATAAAATCATTGTATGGTTCAAAGAAAGCCCCATGAGCCTGGTATAAAAACTCATTGAGCACCTCTTGAAGTTGAATTTCAGGCACTTTGAATTTGATAATGCAACTCTTTTTGTCAAAAAGGTTGATAAGATAGTTGTATACCTAGTTGTTTATGTGGATGATTTATTTCTAACCAGTAACAATAAACAATATATTAAAACAATGAAAGGAAAATTGAAGCAAGGATTTGAAATGACTGACTTGGGACATCTTCATTACTATTTGGGTATTGAGGTGATTCAAAAACCCAAGTATATCTTCCTCACCCAACAAAAATATATTGGTGAATTTCTAAGCAAATTTGGCATGTTTGACAATAAACCACTTAGTACCCTATAGACCAAAATTTGAAACTCACACCCAATGAACTTGTAACATTGGTTGATGCAACTAAATACCAACAACTTGTTAGAAATCTGATTTATGCAACAACCACATGCCCAAACATTTCTTTTTTTGTTGGAGTTATCTATAGATTTATGCAACAACCTAGATAAATCATTGGTAGAAGCCAAAAGAGTTCTTTGGTATCTCGAGGGAACTCAAAACTATGGGCTCAAATACAACAAGGCAACATATTTCACTTGGATTGAATATTCAAATTTTTATTATACTAGCAACTTGGAAGATGGAACATCTACTTCAGGTTTCCTCATGCATCTAGGGTCTACAACCATTTCTTGGAAACCTAAGAAATAGTTAGTATTAACACTATCCTCCACACAAGTTGAATATATGGGAGCTTCTAAAGCAACTATAGAAATATTATGGCTCCAAAGGATTCTTGAAGATTTGCAAACACACCAAGTTTCACCCCACCACTTCTTGTTGACAATATTGCAATCAAATTAGCTAAAAATCTCGTCTTTCATGATCAAACTAAACACATCAACACAAAGTCCCATTTGATTCAACATCATGTGAAAGATGCTAGTGTACAACTCAAGCATTGTCCCATTGTAGATCAACTTGTAGATATTTTTACCAAAGCACTTGGATGAGAGAAGTTTGAGAAATTTCGACGAATGCTTGGTTTGGCTATAACTCCTTTAGATTAAAGGGGGCATGTTAATGTGTTAAGCTTTTGAGAAAATAAATTTAGTTTTGTATAGTTTTTTAGTTTTACTTTCAATTTTTCCTTTTGGTAGTTAAACTATTTTCTCACTACCTATAAATATGAATGTATTTTTCATTTTAAATCAATACAATTTTATGCCATTTCTACTCTATTTTTAAATCTTGGCTAGATAGATTGATAGAATCTTTTGTCATAATTAAGGGTGCAACACACCAGGCGAAGCACTCCACAAATTAAAAGATCTGTATGATTCCCATTCGAAATTGGAATGCATACAATTGTAGTTGAAGTTGTTCAAACATGAGTTGAAGAATGGTGATGTAATGAGCTTCACTTTTGAAATCCAAGAAATCAAGCATGATATTGAAGCTATTGGTGTTAAATTTAATACATATAAATATGTCTACTTTCATAAAAGCTCTTCTTCCCACATATTGAACTTACTTGGAGCTATTATAAGCAAGTAACCAACTAAAGACACTTGATTTTGAACAGTTGGTTGAAAAGATGGCTGAAAGAGAAAAAAGCATTTAGAAGAAAAACCAAAACCACATAAAGGATATTAGCTATGCTCATCAAAAGGACAAATCTTTTAATAAGGGTTATCTTTCAAAAATGAAGGAAATGAAAAAAGAAAGAAGGCTATAGAGGATGAATAGGCAGAAATAATTATCAACAACATAAGAAGCAAAATGAGAGACAAAATTGATCTATTTAGTTGTATAAGACTTCCATGCTGCGTTTTATCCGCTCTTTTGTGCATGCTATGCATGATTTGATAGTTCATGCACTTTATGTTCGTATTTGTATTGTCTTATTTTAGATTGGAAAGGATCCCTTGTATTGAACCTTCTAAGTTTATCTTAAAAAAACCAATGTTCCTCCCAAAAACCTCGTGTTCCTGAGACGAGGATGCTTAGAGACTTGAGGACTTGCGGGGGGGGTGTCCTCTCGTCGCCCCTCCACCAATGTTGTCATCTCCAAAAATGCTGCCGAGATGTTTGAGGGACTCCTAGGAGTCCCCTAATCATCTTAGGGACTCCCAAGAATCTTCTCCAACCAAACGACCAAAAAACATTTTTTTTTAAATATCAATTTTTTTGAACTCCGTGCCCAAGGCTGAACGCTAATGGCCTATGGGCTCCACCCAAATCCCACAAACTCTATAAAACTACCTCCTATCATTTTCATTCACAAAAACAAATCAACAAGAAGATAATAGTGTGAGTGTGAGAGTGAGAATGAAGAGCAAGAGGGTTGAGGAGGAGCAAGAAGAAGAGCAAGAAAAGGAGTAACACCAAGATAATGTTTATTTCAGTACCATCCCTCTGTCACCACCCTGTTGCCATCCCCATATCAACCCCAAACTTAGGCCCTTGGTCCCCCCATCCCTGAAACTTGTCCACACATCCCCGCATCCCCCCATCAGGAAACTCCGTGGAACTATGAAAAAATCCATAAATATTATTAAATGAAACATCAATACCACCATGATATTCTTCACTTTGTGATAAATGAGACCAAATATTCACTATCTTTCAATGTGGGAAAAAAACACTAAAATGATCTTCATCAAGAGAGTTAGATATACTGCATTACACAAATATATTATTACTTGCATTATAAAGTTTAGGTTATGAAACATGTGGCCTCAATTATATGGCATTGCCTCCAAACATTACCATTTTGCAATCTAACGGAAGCACAAGATTTATCATGTCTTAATCTTTAGAAGGCTTTCACACTTCATCTTCGTATGGTAAAATTCTCAAAGACAGTTTTCACCTCTAAAGAAAATCAAAAGCTAATCTTAAAAATACAAATGTTCCTCGGGGATTTTTTGAGTTACCAAGTGTTGACGTGGTTTTTGAGACCGCACCAACACAGAACAAAGTCGCCCAACGGACGCTCTATTCTCTCTTGATCAAAGTATTCCGCACGCTAAGATTGCCAGAAAGTTCGTGCGTTCAACTCCAAGGTTCCTTTAGTGCGAATAGGCTCAGTTTGGCTTGATGTGATATTGCTGGTATGTCAAGGGGACTTACGTAGTTGTTCAGATTTCTCACAGTCAGCAGTTGATATGTAATTTGAAGGGGATTCTTACGTGTATGATTTGGCAATGTGTATTCTTTTCTAAAACTAACAAGAAGTATGCTGAAAGTAAAAGGGAAAGGACCTAAGAAATTTGTACTCTATTCTAAATGCAAGGTATGTGGGGCTTCGTCTCAATAGACTTCAACCAGATTTCACCTAGCCTCCGTCGGACAGCCTCAGCAAAATCGGTGCAATCTTCAAAGGGGATAGCGAAAGGTATTCAAGTTACAGTTTAACATACGTACACCATCAGAACAACGCACATAAGTATGTAAGCCATAACCGAAGTCAAGCACAAGATAATGTCCAGTTGACCACGCAAGGCAGACTTATCATCAACAAGCCGCTAGTGGTATGGAATAAAATGAAGCTATCTCAATGAAACACCACACACCAAAGTAAGCTACTTGCATGCATTTAATCTACTTGGATACGAAAGGAAGAAGAAACCTTGCTAGCATTTCATGACAAGACAAATTCCATCATCAATGAAAAGATCTATTATCACAAAATGTGTTACACAACAGTCTCTTCAAAAGTGTTCAAAGGGAAAACTTTCTCTCTTCTCCAAATTATGCAAAATGCTCTACAATCTAGCTCTAACTCTATCTCAATTCTAGCTCTGATCTAATCTCTGATCTCTAATTCTAATCTGATCTCATACAAATGAGGGGGACTCCCCTTTTTATAGCTAGCCAAGTCCCAAAGGACGGCTAGGGTTACAATCAATAGAGGGGCCAGAATCGTGCCACCTCAGCCCTAACCCTAAAAACTGCCAGAATAGGGAGTGGTACATTAAATGAATCAAAGATTCCCACTCACTCCCAAAATAGCAAATGTAATAAATGCTCCATACTCAGTCTTCTAGAAGATCCTCGTCCAGTAGTGTGTTCCCATTAGCCTTCTCTCTGACTGCCAACTCAACAAATCTGCTAAGTACGGCCTCAACCTCCTCAACTGAAATAGATGGAACACAATCTAGCTGAAACTCTAACACTGTAACTGAGTGCTCGTGCCTCGTACAAGATTTTCTCCAAGCAGCCAATGAGTCCTGCGTGTTCTGGATCAAAGTGGAGAATGTAGCTGTATTTTCAAAGTCATCTTGTACGAAGGTCTTAACATCTGCGAAGAAGGGAACCAGCAAACCCCTCAAATTATCAAACCTTATTTCTTCAGGATTCAGCCGCCTAGCAAATATGGCCTCGAAGGTATTCTGAACTCCATCTATGATATTGGCCATAGCCTTGTGAATCCTGGCTGAATCCGCTTTGTCTTTTGCATCAAAGCCATACTGTGATAGCGAAGAATACCGAGGAGAAATCATATGGGTCGTGCTGAATGACACCTCCATCAGTCAGCAACTGCAGTGGCACATGCCTCAACACCTCAAGACGTTGGATCACCTTACTCTGATAGATGGAAGCATCGCCCCAAGCATGATCCACCGCATCCATCCGTGCCAAAATAGAAGAGGCCTGCTGAAAGGCAAAGGCAAGGTCCTCCATGAATTTCTCTGTCTCAGTA
>VDFB02105891.1:0-13944 GCA_007258455.2 Sequoia sempervirens
GGATAAAATTCTAATTCTTTCAAATTGAGATTTATAACTCCGATATCTAGTGCTTCCATTTGGTTAGAATTTTTTTATTGAATATTTTTTTTTTTAATCAAGTTTCAAAGTCAAACCAATTACAATTCAGACATAGTGTGACTGTATAACGTGTGATTTTTTTTGTATATATCAATTTTTTTTGTTGGATCAAGGACTTCAATATATGGTGCACTCATATTTTTTCAATTTTTTTGATAATGCTATTTTTCCACGTAATGCTTGAACAAAGACCTTCATTTTTGACCGAAAAACCTATGTTTTAATAAAACTAAAAACAAATACATAATAAAACCAAAACATACTAAAAATTATATTAAGTTGGATAGCTCGTTTTGAGGACTTCTACCTAATTCCAATTGGGTTTGGTAAAGATTCCCCATTTTTCATCCTCAGCCGAGCTTCAAAGTAAAAAATGAGTTTTGTGTGAACAAACTCCAAAAAGAATTATGGAAAAGAGTTAAGCTAAGACGAGTTCTAGCAAACCAGGGTTCATTTGAACCCCCTTCAATATGCATTTTTCCTTTTGTTTTTTTGGGCGGGAAATATGGGCCCCGTAATTAATGGGTTCGGTCGAACCCTAGTTCGGTCGAACGTATTTATGGTTCGATCAAACTTGTAGGTTCATTCAAACCCCTAAAACCAATTTTTTGCCATGGGGCCATTTTTTCTCAATTTTCCTTCCTCCATCAAATTGTGAACCACTATTGTAGCTTCACCCATTGGACATGAAACATGAACAATGTTACCTTGAATGATGTCTTGTAAATAATGTCTTACAAATCAACAACTCAACATGAAATGACCATGAAGGATGTAGATCTTGATCTTTGACAATAGGAATGGAGCAATGCGTGATCTTGGATCATTAATGCTACATAACAACACTAACTCACTAAAATTCTTAAGGCTTGATATGCTTGACATGATGATGGATCTTGAATTGCTGCAATAATTAATGAAGAATTCTGCCCTAGAATGCCTTAGAAATGATCTTATGAAGTCTTGAAATGCCTAACCTTTGAGTGCTTGAGTTGATAATAAGAATGCATGATGAAATAGTGATTTGAGAGCTTGCTTATATATGAAATCCACCTAAATGACTATTAATTTGATCCCCAAGGTCGACACTAAAGAAATTTAAACTTAAAACCCAGTTTTTCCCTCTCAAACTTTGAAAATAGCTCAAATGGGACTCATTCGCTATTCTAGGTGAATGAGTCCCACCTGGATGGGACTCATTCACCCAAGATGGTGAATGGGTCCTACAGGGGCCATTTTTCTAGCTGAAGTGTCGAGAAATGCATAAATTAAGTTCATATTTTGATATTATCAGGTTTTTTTTAATCAAAATATGCCTCAGGATGCACAATATGGGGTCATAGGGGCCTATTAATGATGATATAAAGATAATAAATGTAATAGGGGCCAAAATCAATGTGAAAGTGTAGGTAAATACACTTTACAACACTAAATTAAGGCAAAATTGAGTTTATTTACCTTAGAAGGGCCCTAAATCCCATGTGAATGTGTAAAACACATTACAATAATAGATTAGGTCCACTTGATTTACAAGCCTCCCAAATTCAATGTGAAAATGTCAATAAATACATTTTACAACATTAAATTAGGATAGAGTTAGGTTAAATTAGCTTAAAAAGGGCCCAAGGCCTAATGTGGATGTGTAAAACACCTCACAACACTAGACCAAGGTGGCATTAAGTCCAATTTGTCATTAATTAATCTCATATCAAGCAAGAGATACTTTTTTCTACGCTACATTCTCAAAACTTAAAGACACGACAAGCAACAAAGTTGTATTGCTCTGAATCTACTTTCTAAACTACTATTTTTCTAAATGGTGGAGATTAAGGGGTTCAAAAAGGGGGAGCACACAAAATTCTCATTTTTCTATTTATAAAACATAACATGGCATCTGGTGTTCTCCCCCTAAAATGTTAATTTTTTTTAGTATTTTTAAAATTGTTTTGTTGAGAAATTAGCTAACACGATGTAGTTTATGCTTGATTTTTTTGCAAATTTTTAACAAATATATAATATTTTTAACAAATTTTTAAAGTGGACGCATCCTAAAAATATAAAATTGAGCATGCTCCCCCTTAAATTTTTTGGAAACTAATCAAAAATATATTATTTAAATGTGCAAAGAATAGGGTCTGGTTTCTTAAAAAGTAATTTGTTTCAAATTTTGATGAATGGATAAAAAATGAGACCAAAAATACCATATGTAGCTTTTTGACAAAATAGACATTGGAAATAAATTCAAGTTCAAAACTTTGATAAGGTTTTAGCTCTTAAGATTCTCCTAATTGTAATGAGACTGGATTTGTTGGAACCTTCAAATTTTGCCAAAATTTGAAGGTGCCATGATGAAAAGTTTGATTGCAGAAACTCAGTTGTAAAATCAGTCAAATGGAACGAGAGTAAAAGTAATTCAAGAATTTAAAAGAGATAGGGCGTAGTCTTGTACCATCCCTAACATTTTAGTGACTCTCGATAGGAATTTTTTTCCCACTAAAGGGGGTTACTATTTCTTCAGAAAATGAAATATTATATGTACATATGGAAGTTGATTTTTGATATATTTCCCAAAGTAAAGATTCCCCATCATGGGAAACCCTAATTCCATCAAGATTTGATACACAAAACAATATGCTTTGATGCTATTGACCTGAGGCCAAGGTGTTTTTGAAGGAGAACACACTCAAATGGTATGAACAAAAGTAAATGCAAGAGTTTAAGAGTACTAATGTAAATAACATTATTCTCAATAAGGGCAATTTAGGAACAAAAGGACATCGTGGTAGAAATGAAAATTCCAAAATCATGTCATAAAAAATTCTTCTACCAAATTGAAGAGGTCAGATTTATGTCATAAGATGTGCATCTTTCGATCTATGTAATGGAGTTTCCTTGAAGAGCATGCATATTAAATTGCTATAAAAATGGAAGATAAAGGAATGTCTTGGCAGTTAATATAAAGATGGCCATTTGCAATGCTTTGACTTTTTATTTTCTAGAAACACTGAGAGGCCAACATTGTCAGAGCTCTGAAACATAAAAAAAAAAGATAGAAATAGAGAATAAGATCTGCGAACATAAAAGAGGGAATTCTTTTGTGGATTATTGATACGATTACCAGACCCGAAGTGGAGAATAGACTTGTTTCACATATTCTATGTTATAATTGCGAGCACTCTGATAGACATTGAACGCACATTAAAAGAGGATCACTCAAGTAGAGATGAAATCATGGGATATAGATGCAGATGAGTTTGGAAACATTTACCTTGTTTGTTTACCACAAGATATAACAAAAGAAATTGAAGATGATCCAACTAGGGGAAAGGATCATGTGGGAACAGGATGAGCTGAATGGAGCACCAAATAAGTAGAAGAAATCATACAATTTCATGCTATTGATTTGGCGACAAGTTTACAGAAGGTATCCCTTATACCTGGAGGTGGTGAATGTCTAATCTATGGCATTGTAATGAGAAGCATTGAGGCTCTTGCTATGAACTCCAAGCCTGTGCTTGTAATGAAATGTGAGGTTGAAACACAAAGAAGCGAATCTACAGAGTTCTCAATTTGGATTCCATAAGGCCCATTTTTTTAGAATCTATCCTTCATTATACTAAACTTCAAACTCTAGTTAAAAGATCCCATACGTTCGTGCTATAATGGTTGTTGAGATGTGGAACCATTCATTAATGTCAATATCAGCAGGGAGCTTCATAGATGTCGATATTCGATGAAGCGTTTTTAGATAGTGCACAATGAATACACTAGCCGATGCCAACAAAAGGATGTTCTCATGCCGAATAATCGTGGGATTTGCAAAGAGAACTTGTGATAAGAACCCACAGACTTCATATTGGCTCATTTCGAAGAATGCCTAAGCACGAAGACTCCATCAAATAAACCTACAGAGCGAAGCAAAACTCAATAGAGTAACATGTGCAATCGGGGAAAAAATTCTTGAAGTCTTTCCGATTGAGAGTCTCACCGATGGCCCAACAAATTTACTTCATCAGGGAGGTGTCTACTATCAGCGTAAGATCTTCAATTCTCCCTGACAATGTAAAGTCATACCAATGAAGCCTCATCGGGGAGAAAACATTAATATCGGAGGAGAAAATGAATGTCTCTTCGATGATGCATGTCAGGACGAAAAATCTGAAGATGGAAATAAATATTGAAATGAATGATACCGGTACAAAATGGGTAAAGATTAAAAAGATTTAAATATTGAAATTGCGGAAAGATAAAGTAATTAATTGTTCCATAAAGGAGAAATCGATTATGCTCTTCTTGAGGTAAAATATTTCCACCCAACTATGAAATATTTTAACAAATGGAGTTACAAGGTAAATAATTGTTTTTCCTACAAATGTACAAAAGGTGAAATTTACAAAATATTTATATTGGGGGTGGAATATTTTTCACCAAAGGAGTTACAAGCCGGAAATAGATAGTTATTCAGGAAAGTATTTGTTTGGTGAAAATAAATGCAAAAGAGGAAATATTATTATTCACGAGAACACAACGATGAGGATTAAAGATTAAAATATTTAATTTTCCAAAAGGGAAATTAATTAAATATTTTATTTGTCGATGATAATTGAAGAGTTGCACCAGACAAATGTTGTGAAGAGTCACAACTTTAAAGAAACAATGTATATATGTACCATAAAATCATGTCATTGAGAAAGAATCGGTAGAAATTAGGTAGTTGGATAGGGTGAACTGTTTCCAAAATAAAACATCATGTTGTACATTGTAAAATCTTTTCAAATTATATACTGGAGAGGAATGCATAAATTTGGTGAAGTCATTTCTTGGTGTTTAATTGTTGTGATGCAATTATTTATATTTTTATATGGTTGTCTCCAACTTGAGGTCTTTTAATCATTTAAATCAGTATATCAAGTATATTTTTGATTTATTGAAATGTATTCCCATTTTGTGTGAATTAATCAATTGGTGTCTGCAAGACAGATTTAAATTATTTTGGATGAATCATAGTGATTTAAATATTTTTTTTTGGATAATTGAAGAAGAACCTGGTAAGAAAATATTCCAGCACAATTTATGCAAGTCATAAATTTAGTGAAGTTTTATGCCAGTCATAGAACCTCATTCTCAAAGTGCCTAGCAACTAGAGTTAAGCCAAAAAAGGGAAACACATATCATTTACCTCTTGAATCTCTTAGCCCAACAAAAGTAGGCACTGGTCACACCAGTTCCATTTTAGAATTTTATAAACTATTATTCAAATGTTCACATCTCACATTTTAGTAGGAGTAGTTAGCAAGTTTTCATCTATTACACTTTGTGCCATCGTAATAGATCCATCAATTCAATCAAGTCACACATTTTAATTCTGCCTCATTCACACAAGTATACTCACCTAGGTCTAGCAGCACCTGAAGAGAAGAAGGTTCAAACCATTTGGCCTTGTTTGTTACCCTAAAACGTACCAAGAGTTTGGAAACCTCTTGAGGTATTTTACCTGCATTTTTGAGAGCTAACATGATTTATTATAATATATTAGTTATTTTAGTATCTAATAGACATGTTGAAGAGGCTTTAATGGGAAATTGTCATAGTCTTAATTAAATGACATATTGCACTCAAAATAGTCTTCTGGATATGTGGCAGGTTTAGATCGTTTGCTTGTAACAATTAATTGAAAATAAATCCACATTTACATTGTGTTGACTATGTCATTGTAGTTAAATAGTGTATACTCCATATTCTAAAGCTTCATTTCATTGGGAAAGTCCTTTGTGTATGATGTTTGGAGCTTGCAAGTGGACAAGTCTATCTACGTGGAGATACATGAACGTATTATTCATTGATGAATAAAAAAAAATACTAAAATAGGTTGACATGTATGTTAATTCTTTGTACATTTGATAAATCCTAGACCAATGCTAATAATTTAATGGAATATCGAATTGTTTGTAATCAACATGCATGTTCTCTTCTTGATTTTTGAGAGGCACACTTGCAGTTATTCTTTGTACATGCATCCTTATTCTTTCTAATATAGTATACATATAAGTGTTCACAACATAAAATAGAGTGTAATTAATGTGGATCTACACCTTTGTATTTCTCTCACTTCATCTAAATACCAAGCAAAGTTTATGTAACCAATTGAAAATATGGGAACAAAGATGACACTCTTCTTCAATGGCCTCTCATTCCTTGTTGAGTTTAATTTCCTTCTAGTATAAAGTAGATTGATAGAATTTAGTGAGTCATTTTAAAATGATTTTTTATTTTTTATAAAAATTAAAAGTAGAATTTCATGAAGAAAAGGACAAGTACTCTCAAAAGTGTAAGTAGTGGAAGGAACCCTTTCCTGATTGTAGTCCACTATGTAAATCCAATTTAAAGCAATGTCTATGAGAATTAGAATGTAACACTCAATATAACATAAGTTATGGAAGAATAATATCCTTATAATATAAAGGTGATGAATTTTGTAGATGTTATGATACAATGGTTCAACATTATGGTTAATCCACTCATTTCTTAGATATGTTGGAAATATAACGAGCATTTTTTCTACTCATCACTAATGTGAGAATTTGAGAAGAATTCCAATATCATCATCTTTGTAATTTTGGCATGTATTAGCATTGTGAATGTATATCCTAATCTTATTCCAATGTGAAGTTGTGTTGAGTCTCTTTTGTAACTAGTGTGATTAGTTTAACCAATCATATGGTGAAGAAAGAAAAAGAATATGAACTAAATTCATAAATAAAAGTTATATTGGAATCCTCACATGATTATTCCACCATAAAAGTATATGTCCATATATTTTCCTATCATTTGGCATCTTGCGCATAACTCCTACCTCCTTTTGGAACAACTTGGACATACTAATATTGTTTTAATCTTAAGCTTCACTAGCTCAAAAATAAACAAATAAAAATATATTCAACAGGTACGGACCACCTAGGACTATAACTTGAAATTCTCTAAAAATGCACTCTACATTTAGGATACCATCTAGGTAAGTGCACAAAGGTGGGGGGCCAAAAGGGGTCTTTAGTGGCCTTTCTTCTTGAAATTAGGGGGATTTCTCCTTTTACTTTCCATTTTCTTATTTCTTTAATTTGTGTGATCTTTTTTCTATTTTTTCTATTTTTCTATTTCTTGTTTTGACTTTTGTTCTTTTTGAAGTTTGAATTTAATACTAGATATGATTATTTAAGTCTTGTATTATTTTTTGTTTGTTCTCTTTTTGTTGTTTGAATTTAATGCTTGATTAGTTTATTTATTTCTTGTATTGACTTTTGTTCTCTTTGATCTTTTATTTTATTCTTGATAACTTTTTTCTAGTTTTTGATTTTTTTCTTATTCTCTTTATTTTTTAGTGTCTTGATATCTTGTTTACTTCATCTCTTTTTGTTGTTTGAATTTAATGCATAATTTTTTTATTTATTTCATGTATCAACTTGATGTTCTCTTTGTTCTCTGATCCCTTATTTGATACTTGATAAGTTTTATCTTGTTATTTGATTTCTTTCTTTTTCTCTTTATTTTAGTGTATTGATTCTTGGGCCTACCTTTATCTCTCCTCCCTCCCTTAAACCTTTTTATGCCTTGTTGAGTCTGCAACTTCTCATTTTTCTCCTTATGCTCTCTTCTTCATCCTGATGATGGATCAAAAAGTGTGATCTGAAACGTTGATGCAAAAATAGCCACACAATTGAATCCAGAAATTGACAAACAACTATCATGTGCATATTCCCTAACTTTTTTTTGGAATGACTCGGACATAATAATAGTGTTTGAACCTTGAGCTTCACTAACTCAAAATCAAAGGAAAATACACATCTTATTGTGTGAATGGATTGACCTATATTTCTTACATATGTTAATTAGCATGTACATACATGTATCATTCTATCTATACATCTACACCAAAAACAACAAACTAGGGTCAACACTTATATGTTCATTTAACTTTGACATATTATTACTATTTACTATCTAATTATAGTGTCCTTAATTAATGGTAGTGTTAAGAATATGATTTAGCTTTGGTTCCATTGTTTCCCACCTTTTCACAATTTCTATATGGAAAATGATGCTTTTATGGGATCATAAAACTTAATTCAATGCCAATTCAATTTAAAAATATTTCAAAATTAATACCAATTTGGTTTCTCCCTTAGTTTCATAATTCTTTCCTCTATTTTTTATGGTTTTACTCACTTACATTGATCTTTATAGGGAGTCAATACAATGCGAATTTAATTTGGAGGACTAAGAATGATTTCTTATGTACTTTATTTTATTAAAATATAAAAGTAGGTGAGGAGAATGGGAGCAATATCACTAAAAATTGATGTACAAGGTAATCAGGTAAATAAAAGAGTGGAATTCTTAGCCAAACACCATCTATCCCAATGGATATTATTTACACCTCACTTAGTACCACCTTATTTAGACCTTTCTTATTGTCACCTATGCCCTAGTTTATCATTTTATTATTATTGGTTTTCCTATTGACAAAAATATGACATAACCATAGTTGAAAACTTAATTATAGAGTTAAACCATTAATCTTTTATAAATAGTGTTATTTGAATGGTTTATAGAAGGTGGAGACCATGTGGTTCTCTATGGTTGTGCACACTTGATTTCTAATGTGTTTATCCAATTCCAATATTTTGATATGTTCTTAAAATTGAAATTGATTTATTTTTAAAAAAGTATGCAAATAATACTAATTTGTGTTATTTTCTAGATGATGGAATACATCCAAATAGTGAGTAAAGGAAGTAGACATTTATGGATGAAGTAGAATTGATAAGAAGGAAGATAGAATACCAATCTTCATAGAACATTGCAAGGCATTAAGAAAACTTTAAATTTTTAAAGAATTTCCAGTTGTAAGCTATGTTACATCATACATTTGAGCTTGATAGTGACAATATTTTGTGATGGTATATAAATTAGTTTATTGGGAAATTATCGATCATATTAGAAACATACAAGAATAGTAGTGCTTGCAGTAACTTTTAATTTCATTAAATTGCCTCAAAGACACGTAAAACTGTGCCACAAAGTGGAAAAAGACATAGTGCATTTCCCACATTAACCCTTTTGAGAGAAACTCATGTGAATCCAGTTTCAACAAGCATTAACATATTCTAACCAAGAAACATGAAGCATGAAAGATAAGACATAACACACAGATTTACGTAGGGAAAACCCTTTCGGGTAAAAAACCCCACACTCCAAAAGCCTAGATCACCATTGTATTATTCATGCAATAGAATAGTTAAAAATATAAATCAAGCACTAAGCCTTACATAGATTACATCTTGTTCCATCTAGAGACATACTGAATAGCATAACCCCTTATATGATCTTCACATTGTTATAATACCCTCTCACAGTATACAGTGTAGATTATTTCTCTCATGGAACTTTGATCAACCTCTCAAGTGTTTACAATCCTCACTCTATTACAACACTCTCTCACAACATACAAAGCAGATTCACATAGAGGGAGGTTTCAAATTTGATCCACAGAGAAAGAGTGGATTAGTTACCACCTTCAGAAAAGAATTTTGTTCTCCTGCTCCAGCCCTTAGCTCTCTCTCTCCCTGTCTCGGCCTCACGGCTGTGACCTTCTACATTCTTTAGGATCCAAATGTGGAAACATACCAATTCAGTTTCCAATCATTACAGAAGACAAACCGTCAATTAGTAGTTACCATATCAACTTCAAATTATAAATGTTGGTCCAATGAATCATTGATTCACAACAATGATGTGAAATAAACAAATGAATTCATGCCACATGTCAGCACATCACTCATTCATCATTATTTGACCATCACATTATTCCATCTCTACCCATCGTTTCCAAGCTTAACCGCGATACTGCAAGCCATATTACAAGACTCTGTGCGACCATGGTTTACCATTATGCCAAACCACCGCTCTACCATAGGCACCATCTACAGACCCTCATAGATTGGCGGCAACAATACCACACTACCACGGCCTCTTCCAAGTCCTATCACGGTGTGGCAGTAACACTGCACTATTGCAAGTGATCTAGGAGGCTTCCGTGGGATGGCGGTATACTACACTACCGTTAAACAGTTAGGAGGCTTCCGTAGTATGGTGGTAACACCCCACTACCGAACCTCTATCACAAACACTTAGTAGTATAGCAGTACAAGCATAATTCAACACTTTCAGAGGAATAAGCAACAAAACTAAGGCTTCACTAGTGAGTTTGAGATACACATTCTCAACAGAGTCATTATTTTGTAATAAGATAAAATGTTCATAATTTTTAGTATGCTAAATTATGGTTCATGTATACAATGAAAATAAAATACTAAGAAAGAACATGAACGTGAAAGCGTGCAAAATGAAATGAAATCAAACTTCTAGTCTACGAAATGCATTACAAACCTTTATAAAAATATTGTTATGTTGCTTCACCTTGAAATGTGGATGCAATCTAAGTATCATAAAACTATTTATGATTGAGTGATGGATTAAATAAAATTAATCTACTTAATGTGTGATTGATTCATCGAAATGATGAGGAAGAGATTGTATTTATAAACTTAGGATATGAGGATAAGAGAGATCATATGAGTTAACTAGAAAATCAACAGAGTCAACTCGACTAGAAATTAAAATTTACCAATTTGAATCATGAAGAGATAATAATGAATTATTTAATTTTATTGATGAAGAATTATGCACATAAGGGTATGTGCAGGATCATCATGGAAAAAACAGGCCCTTAAGTGGCAAAAAAATCAGAAAAATTAGAGTTAGGCAACTTGACATAAAAATTTGAATAAGTTATCTATATTATTTCAAAAATATGTAACAATAGAATCTGTAGTAAATTGAATGTAGTTTCTAAAATACTAGGGCTTATTTAAAAAAAAATGAAATCTATTTGGTGAAAAATTGAAATTTCAATGCTTTAGTACTAAAAGTTCAGGGAAAAAATAAGTAGGTCTTTGTCTGACCACCTTAACAACAATAAAATGATAATATTTTTTTATAAGATTTTACATATAAGTAGAGGACTCATGTCCCGATGTGATGCATATTTTTGTAATTTTTTCCAAGTAAATAATTAATTATGAATTTTTTATTACAAATTTTAAAAAATATAAAAACTACATTATGTTTGACCACCTTAACATGGGTCAAAACCATAAAATTCAATTTTCTTTTAATCCTATAGTATGTGAAGCATAAGTGTGATTCATGTTTTGGATCCAAAAATGTGATATCATTTTAAGAAGTTATAGATATTTTCAATCAATCTATCAATCAAAACTTTGGTAAGTAATTTGAATAGAAAATGAATAATAATTACTTATTAAATTCAAAATAAAGCATAATTTATATTGGAAAGCTAAGAATATCCTTTACAAACCCTTTTATTTCATCATTTTTGGTAAAAAAAGTTAAATTGACCACATACCCATCATATTGTAACTTTTTGGCCCATCATGATCCTGCACATACCTATAAGATTTCTCTTTTAAGGCTGAGTTAAATGGTGAAGACTGGAGAAGACTCTGAAATTAAACCAAGTTAAAGAATAAGAGATGGAGTCTTTAAAGTGAATGTGGAGTTAACTTATGAAGACTGTAGAGTTCCTAAATGGATATTGAGTTAATTGATGATGGAAGAAAGAGTTGACCGATGGATAAAAAATGTAAATTATAATTTGATGAAGGAAAATTAACTTGCATTTATTTTTTTAGACTACAAGAATCGGGTAGCCCCCCCTATAAATTGCAATGCACCCGGTAAACCTTTTTCACGTGACCAGTGGTGTTGATGTGACACACCCTCTAGTACCATAGGGACAGAGGGGAGACTAGAACTCATGACCTCTTGCTTGCAACAAGATGCTTTATCCAATCAAGCTAGGCCATCTAACCCTAACTTGCATTTAATTAAATAATAAAAATATTATTTAATTAAAAGGATAAAATATAAATGAAAATTATTAAATGATTATTAATTAATTAGTTCATAAATGAAAAATGGATACAATTAATGATTACATTATGATGATTAGGTTTAGGTGGAACAATTTAGGTGTCTACATTTTTCCCCTCTTTGAAGCAATGTTTGAAGTAACATTGTTTCAAAGAAAAGAAAAGTAGTTTAGAGGAAAAATCATAAGAGATGAAGATGATGATATGCCCCAATCAAGTGAGTGTTACCCATTTTTCACTCTTAGGTTTAAAGGGTGGAGTTTATTTTAAACTGAGGAGAATAGGGTGCAATTTTATTAACCTTCAGTACATTCAAATATATAAATGGAAAAATCTGGAAAAAGATTACAATTACAAATCTTTACATTCATGCACATGCATGTAATAGAGAAAGATTTGAAACTTTTCAGAAAAGTAATATTTATTCAATGAATAGATGTTCATTATCTCATACAAGCCACGAGATTAACTTGCTTATTCAAAACAGAAATATGAACAATATATGCAAGAATAAGTAATTTGAGAAATGAATATGTAAGGAGGGTAACCAACCATTGCCTAGAATGACTTGTTTTTATGTATTTTTTGCCTTGTTGTTGTCCCAAGCTTCATCCAACTCTTCTAGCTCCTTCTTCTCCTAATCCTGCATATTAAATTAACGATGGTGTTAGAGTAAACTCTAAGCAATGACTGACAACAGACAGTACATGCATATTCACCCTATCCATGCATACATTGAACACAAAATCTGCATTTTTCTAACCTATTTGTTTCATGTGCAACCATATGTGCAATTATTTTTCTGATTAAATATGAGTGGTAATAAATGTGGCTCCCATTAGGGTTGAGCCCAACTCATTATTTATGCATGATTTTCAAGGTGCACTTTAGTGCATTCAATTCAGATTGCTATATTTAAAATCTACAACTTTTGAAATGCAGTTTGTGATTACAATGTCTCTGATAGAATCTTGTTCTTTGGAACGCTGTAAAGAGCATTAAATAGAAAGATTATTCAATAGGTATACATCTTGTCTAATACCATCATATTTTAGAAAAAGGCATCCTATGTACTTAGCATGCAAGCTATCAGTAATCAAGAGTATAACAATATATTTGGAAAATGCCACAAGTTTTGGAGAGACAGTGAAGGAATAATACATTATGCTTTTGAATAAGACAATGAAATCTCTATGAAATGCCATAGTTCATTGTTTTCAATGTTATTTTTGGTGATCATGATGGAGTAATTATGAAAAGTAAAAATTCCATGTGATATTATAGCTTATCCCTCTAAGAATGAACAACAGTGACAATGTGATTATCAGATTGATAATTTGGGAACAATTATAAATTTTGTAAATTGTGAATGGTGTTCTGTTGAAATAAATTGAAGATTTGAAGATGTGTATATTAAATTCTCAATCAAAGCGAGAAGTCGCTACAAAAAACCTTCAAATAACTTTAATACAAATGAAAACTTGCAGCTTGTAGATCAATGAAAAATGGTAATGTTCTTCAAGTAATAGAAATCAACAGAGAAGGTAGAGCCTCAGTTATAACTTGGGGAGGTTTTTCACATTTTTATTTGAGAATACAGGAAACAAAAAATAGCAAAAGTTGTGGTAAATTGATTAAGAAGAACCTATGGTCTATAGGAAAATGAGACAAGACAACATCAAAGGTTTATAGACATGAAAAATTAATTTTGGTTTGAGCTCGAGTTCATTCTTTCAACAGAATGATTCAGATGCAAATTACATGGGACCCAAAAGATGATTATAGGAAAATGTAATAAAACTTGACTATGGGTGCCATTGAAATTAACAGAAAACAATGTCTTTCAACAATTAAA